>PVJX010031857.1:0-20892 GCA_004027295.1 Dolichotis patagonum | reverse complement strand
CAAGCCATTCTCTGAGCAAAGGGAAAAGATCAAGAAGTTGTGTGGGACCGCAAGTTACACTGAAAACTTCTGGTTGACTGATGACAATTCAACTCACAGTCCAATGGCCAAAGTACCATTAAATTTCCAAAGGCAAAACTTTCCAAGAATGCCACCTACTGGGAAGGACCAAAGGGCACAGGGCAGTAGGTGGGGTGTACAATTCTTCTCACATGGAAAAAAATGACTAGACATCTACCACAAATGAACACCACTGAAGGGCCCATTTTATCCCCTTGTCTGAATGAGCTGCCGCTTCTGTGTTCTTAGTGTGGAGGAGCCTTTGGCAAACTAAGATCCTCCCCTGTCTAGAATCTGCAGCAGCTTAGCTCTTCTCTCTCAGATTTTATAATCAGCTTAGAGGAGTTTTCAGTAGGGCTAATGTACAAGCCTTTGGCTTGAAATAATATGTGTGATTGAGTAGATTAGGTACCCTTTTTGGAGTCACTAAATAAACATATTGCCAAACTGATGTGATTAGAAATTTAGTTTTCTAAGCACCTTATTTAATAATTATATTGTGAGGGAAAAGATACGTAATAAATGCACAATTAACTACACATTGAAGTTGTATATTTCTTGATTCCTATCATGTCTAAAATACAATGTATTTTTTTAAATGTATCATATTTTGTCATGTGATATATTAACTTTGCAGTAGGTTGTGAAGTAAATGTGTATGTATTTAACAGAATAATGAGTGGTACAGCCAATTTAAACAGAGTACAGAGTGGTTCTTGTATTAGATCAACAGAGTCATCACTAGA
The DNA here is from genome assembly GCA_004027295.1 of Dolichotis patagonum. Lineage (NCBI taxonomy): Eukaryota > Metazoa > Chordata > Mammalia > Rodentia > Caviidae > Dolichotis > Dolichotis patagonum. The sequence goes on along the minus strand of PVJX010031857.1, from coordinate 20,086 downwards.
TTGAATGAATATTGAACTACTTACTTTGTTAGATAAACCTGAAAAACATCCTTGAATGAAACATGAATGTAGATGTACATGTATGCTAACTATATTTGAAATGCAATCTTCAAAGCATAAAAATTTAGGGGTAGATACAAATTTTTAAAAATTTAAATGTTTAAACAGAAAGATGAAATGCTTTTAGTCATTCCAATTATAAATATTTAAAGTGAATTTTATTAAAAGTCAAGTGGAATAAATATTTTTAATCATAAATATACCAGACTAAATCATTTCTAGGAAAGACATCTATAAAACAGTATTTCCTATGTTTGAAAAATTCTATGTATAAAGTAATTTCTTTCTTAGATGTTAAAAATAGTTATGTGAAATCACAACTACAATAATAACATTTTAAATATTTTCATTTTCTGGCAGTAACTTTCTTTTATAAAGTGGGTGGCAAGAACACTACCAAAGTCAACCGAAACACTTGTCGATAAAGTATCTTACCCAGATGGCTGATGGTGTCATAATGTGCTAGGACTTTAGAAGGTCCTGGCAAGTCACTTTGGCAAGAGTGTCTTATGTTTTTTTCTCAGAATATCATATATTTTAGAGACTGAATTGCAAATATATGATTCCCCTTTTACAAAATTATATAGTAATAGATGGTCAAAATACATAGGTGTTACATAATTATATTACAACTTTGGAGTTGAAGAGATTGGAGTCAGGCAGATGAATTACATAGTGACCTCATCAGTTGATAAAAAGCTGTGACTGGGTTTAGCAAAATATAGAAAGTTATGGATGTTAAGATGGAATCAGCTGTAGCAATATAGTTTATCAGGTTGCAAACTGCATAACACAATTTTAAATATGAATATTATGAGCATCTTTGTATTGCGTTGGTTTTTTGGAGGAGGCGTGCTTGACACAGGATAACTGTGTAGTGCAGACTGGCCTTAAACTTGCTTATGCAGCCCAGGCTGGCCTCAAACTCACAGTGACGCCCCTGTCTCAGCCTCCTGAGTGCTGGGATTACAGGTGAGTGCCACTATACTTGGCTCACTTTTTTTATATGTATTTTTCATTTTTCAGAATTTTGAAGACTACCTCTATTTTTACGAAAATGCTCCAAAGAATAAAATTTCATTGAGTGAATACTAGTACCATGCGGTTACTTGTATTATACTTGCACACTTATATTTAAATTTAAAATCCTATTTTCTAGCTATCAGGAATTGGCTGTCACTAGTTTGGGAATTAGGGGGAAAAGTTCTGTCATTTGTAAACTATGTAACCTTGGACATGTTACATACTAATTTGAAAGCTGGAAGCATAATAATTCTAAACAAATGTCAGTTTTACTTTCTTTCGTTTTCTAAGTAAGACGGATGGGTTAACATAGACACTAATTTTTATTTTCAGTGTTTGCTATTTCTTGATTTTATGATTTACTTATCTTTGAGTTCCTTAAAATAACTTACTTAATCTCTCAGAAGTTCAGCGATTGGGACAACTTGACTTCTCTCCTGAATGCCTACCTTCTTGCGCTTGTGCCTTCTCCTCGTTCTCATTTTCGCTCACGTTTCCATTTACATTCGCCTTGGTGCTCGCGTCCTCGTTTTCCTTCGCGTTCCGGTTCTCGTTCACCACTTTCTCGTTCTCGTTCTCGTTCTCGTTCATGTTCTCGTCCTCGTTCATGTTCACGTTCTGGTTCTCTTTCTTGTTCTCATTCACTTTCTCGTTCAGGTTCTCGTTCTCTTTCTCGTTCTCGTTCTCGTTCTCGTCATTCACGTTCGTGTTCACATTCTAGATCTCCTTGTCATTGTTGCCCTTGCTCTTGCCCTTGCTCTTGTTGAGACAGGGTCTGACACTAACTTAGGCTGGCTTTGAGCTCACTATTCGGCCCATGCTAGCCTTGAACTCACTGCTGTCTTCTTGCACCACTATATCTCATGTGCTGGGATTACGGGAATGCACCACTATATCTAACGTGTCTGCCCTGTAAACTCCTATGACCAAAATATTAATAAATTAAGGACTATAGACATTTTTTCTCTACAAAAAAAAAAAACTGCAACCTGAGAAAACATAGGTCTTTCTTTATAGTTCATTTATAAGTTGGTTGATAGTTTTTCCCTAAAAATGACTTCCTCATACAAGACACAATAGTAATTATTTTAGAGAATGATAATGCTAGTGAAAACTAGAAGGAGAAAATGAGAAAAGTGTCTCACTAACTTGGTGTGATAGGGCAGGACAGTAAACACTGGAATCAACTTTAAGCTTTAAAAATAATATGGACTTTATATTAGTCACTTTTCCATTGCTGAGAAGAAAACATTGACATAAACAAAAGGGGTTTTTGACTCACGATTTCAAGACTTCAGTTCATTATCAGCTGGTGCCAAATCCAAAACATGGAGGAAAGCTACTCATTTCATAGTAGAGGGAAAGCAAACCAAGGGAAGAGCCAAAAAGGAAGGACTCAGGTATCAGATACAGCCTCTGAAGTCACACCACCAAGACACATGCAGATGCACCTAAAAGTGTACCTTCCTAATCTCCTTTGGGACTCTCAGCTAACCCAGAAAATAATCAAATTTAATCATCATAGAGCTTAAGAATTTGGTTGAGTAAGGAAGTCTCATGAGAAGTTACCTCAGCATGCTATTTCTCAACTAAATTTGTAATGGTATCAGAGCTGTGGGTATTGGGGGACAGTTAGATGGCATCCAGCTCTCGCACCCCAGTCAATAACAAAAAAAAATTATAAAGAGCACTAGAACAGATAAATTAGAAAATATTATCTTTATGCCTTGTTGACATTTTTTTAGAGAATGATGTTTTGTGTAAAAACCAACACCCTACTAAACAAAGTCAAACGTTAAACAACCATGTCCACACATGCCCAACTAATTATGATCAGTGAGGACCATAGAATAAACTACAGACTTCTAAAAGAAGTTACAATCTTATAAAAAAGTACATTTCTTCAAGTATAAAACATTTAGGAGAATGACTTTATCTTTAAGGCTTTTTGTGTGAGATGCCACAGTGAATATTAAATGTGTGCTTCTGAGCTACTGTAGATTTTCTATTTGAGTGGAAAACTCAGATGACCAAAAAAGCTTGGACCACAAAGACTTCATGAGTTAAATAAACCTTCTCCATCTGTATTACAAAGAGAAGATTTCCAGAAGCAGATGATTCACCAAAGCTAGCCACCTAACTAGGAAAACCTTTTGGCTGTGATAAATGCTAACTCAAAAACTGAAACCGTGTTGGGTGTGATGGTGCATACCTGTAATCCCAGCACTTGGGAGACTGAGGCAGGAGGATCACTGCGAGTTCTAGAACAGCCAGGGCTACAAAGTGAGTTCAAGGCCAGCCTGAGCTGCACAGTGAGACTCCGTCTCAAAGACAAAAAAAAAAAAAAAGAGAGAGAAGAGAAGAAACCAAATGGATAAACAAAGACCTGCCAAATAAATGCAAACAAGAAGAAAATAGAATTATATGCCATTGTGCCATCGAAGTTGTTTTTACAGGGAAAAAAATCAAACAGTTTGAAGTAAAAAAGCATATTATATTGGAAGTATCCACATACATCACCTGAGTACTGTATTTCTTGTTGTACTAATATTGAGAAATTCACTTCTACCATCTGGAACTGTTCAAGTGAACTGTGATGTTTGCGCAAAGAAGAAATCATCTAATTCTGCATTTTTCAAAACATATCCCTGTCATTAATTAATATATGACTGTACAAGGTTAGGTAACTTCCAAAAACTGATTATAAACATTATCTGCACATCAAATAACATAGAATGAGAATTCATAGAACAAAAATCCCAGAAACTAAATAAAAAGTGAATTTTAATGTGTTATAATAAATTTCATATATTTAAAGCAAAGACAAATCTGCATTTATTTATTTATTTATTTACTTATTTATTAGCATATGTCTTGCTACCATCATTTATTAATGTGTCATATTTTAAAATTGAGTCCCTTGTTCAATCACACGTAAAATTGCACAAGTTAAATAGATACCATATAATGTTTCAACACAAATAAGCATTGCATAATATTTACATTGTGTTATGAAGATTTACTTCTTCAAATATATTTCTTTAGGTGAAAACTTCCAATACCTTTTCATCTGCCTGTTTGAATTATACAGTGCATTGTTCTTATCTATAGTCACTCTACTATACAATAACACACCCGCACTTCCTACTTTGTTTTTTAGTTTTAATAGGAATGTCATTTAATAAATAATTTATATTCAGATAAAAGAATACCACAACAAATTCCAAGAAACAGAAAGGCACAAACTACATTATCAGACAACAATGTGATAAAAGTAAATATAAATGAGTTAGAGGGGGGAAATCTTGAAACTTTGAATATGCTCTCTTAAACAACTCTCATGCTAAAAAAGAATTTGAAACCAAAATTTACCTAAAGAATTTTTTAAAATATTCTTTATTTTAAGTATTTTCTAGCCAGGTCTGGTGGCACACATCTGAAATTCCAGCACTCCCTAAACCGGATGCAGGAAGATTCCAAATTCAAGGCCAGCCCATGTAATGTAGTGACTTAATGAGACTGTCCAAAATAAAAATAAAATGAAATAGAATTTAGGATTTAGCTCAGTGCAAAAGTCCTAGTTTCAATCCTCAGTACCAGAAAAGAAAAAAAATATTTTCTGGTGTTTGTTTGTTGTATATTTGCCTGCTTGCCTTTGGCACAATATCTTAAAACTCATCATCAAAGCTAAAAGTCATCTAGGTTTTCTCTTCTCTTCCTGGAATTTTATAGTTTTGCATTTCATATTTAGGCTTATGTTTCATTTTGTGTTATTATCTGTGAAAAGTAGAAAGGTAGATTCTTTCTTTTATATTTTACTCTTTTTTTGCAGACAGATGTGCAGTTATTCTTACAATATTTATTGAAACAACTGTTTTTTTTTCTGGAGAGGTAGGTTTTTTTTGTATTTGATTGTCTTGCTTCTTTGCCAAAGTACATTGGATATATTTATGTGGATTTATTTCTGGGTTCTCACTTTTGTTCCACTGAGATATGAATAGATGTATATTTGCCAATACCACATTACGTTAATTGCTTTACCTTTATAATAATTCTTATACCTGGGTTAGTGTCAGCCTTCTGACTATATTCATTTTCAATACTGTGTTGGGCATTCTGGGTCTTTGATACATGGAATATCCTTTAGAATCTATCAATGTCCATAAAATTGCATTGAATTTATAGATTAAGTGGGGAAGAATTAATCTCTTGACAATATTAAGTCTTCTTGTTCCTGAATATGGACTTCTCATTTATTTAGTTTTAAATTTCTATTTTTCAGAGATTTGTAGTTTTCCTTATCTAGATTTTGTATACATTTTGTTAGATTTATATCTAAGTATTGCATTTAGGGACATGCTAATATAGATAGCATTATGATTTTCATTTCAAAGTTCTCTTGTTCATTTCGGGTATATAAGATAGCAGCTGACTTTCATGTGTTAACCATGTTTCATGTAACCTCTCTATAGTCACTTATTCATTCTTCACCTTCCTTTAGTCATTGTTTTCAGTATAGACAGCCTTGTTTTCTGTAAACAAAGCCAATTTTATTTCTTCCTTCTTGATCTTTTCACCTTTATTATTTTTTTTACTTATGCATTAGTTAGGACTTCCAGTATGATGTTGAAAGGGGTTGTGCCTCAACATAGTGAGGGATCATCAAGCTTTTTCGTTGTATTTTTAAACTCATATGGTCATTAAAAGAAAGTATGCTGTTTTTTATGTTAATTTTGAGCCCAGATATTTTATTTCACTGCATTTAAAAATTTCCTAGGTATTTCTACCAAACATTACAGGCATAACATCATACAATATGTAAATCATTGTAATTTAATACCCTTTATCCCTATTGTTATATAATGCAATTAATGCGTATATTTACTTTGAGTAAATTGTATTTCAGAAAATTGTTCAACAATAGTGTTGGTTTCTTTTATTAACTGTAAGATAGTTTGTTAAGATCATTATTGACTTTGGCATGTATATAAGTATATACATAATTGTATTTCTTACACATTATAGATTAATGTGTGTTAATGTGTATTAGTGGGAAAAAGATACTCAGCGTTAGTATCTGAATAACTGAATAGCCTCAAAAGGAGTCGGGAAAGGTACAGGGGACGTCTACCTAACTCCATGTAAAAAAGAATTCCAAATATGTAAATCAAAGATTTAACTTAATAAGTTACACTACCAAAATGCCAAAATTGCAATAATAAAACATTGCCAACATGTTTAGATAGAGCTCTGCATGTGTTGTTCTTATATGTGGCTATGTTATCTTTCATGTCTTTCCTCACACCTCCTACTGCATACTCCCCAGATGTTTTCCTAAACATTGTACAAAATCCAGAAGCCAAAGAAGAGATAGAGAACCACATAAAAATTCTAACATTTTAGGTGAATTTTTTAATATGTAGTACAGAATATTACAGCCGAAAAAGATGCTTTAGTCTTTTTTAAAGGCCATGTATCACAAAATAAAATGTTAAATCACACCTAAAAAGATGCTATAGTTTTAAAAGAAAAAGCAAAGAAACAGGCATTTTTAAACAGGTGATCACAGAAAAGGAAACTAAAACTGGCTCTTTGACATCTGAAAAATGTATTCTATTTTTCTTACAGTAAGATAAATGCAAAACTAAACTTAAAGATACTTGCATTAGTCCCTTCACATTACAAATATTGAAAACATAATAGCACAGTGTGTTGGTTAGGGTGTAGATGAACTGACAGTGCATTATACTTCTGTCAGGAAAATCATCCCATAAAGAATAATCTGGAAATATCTATCAAATTTAAATGTGCAGAATTTGTGGAGCTATTCTGGTTTAGATGTAAAATGTTCCCCCAAATTTCTATGTGTGTAGAAGGTAATTATATCATGGGGGTGATCATATCAGAGGGCTATCTCACCAATGAATTCACAGCTAACAGTGCTATTTGGAGGTCAGACCTGGTAGGAAGAGAGGTCACTACAAGTGTAACACGGAAGATTCCCAGCTCCTTCTGTGATTCTCTGCTTCCTGGTCACCGTGATGCGAGCAGGTTTCCTGTGCCATGCTTTTCTTGTCTTGGAGCCAGCTCAACTATGGATTGAAACCTATATAGACCATGAGCCAAAATAAACCTCTCTTCTTTGAAGCTGTGGCTGTTAGATATTTCAGTGATGAAAAAATAACTAAGACTACAGTCAGGAATACCATTGTAAATTAATCTTACAAATATATCTGCATACATGTCAATGTATGTGGGGAAAATATTGATTGCAATGTTACATATGAAAACAAAATATTGGAAACAGCTTGAACCCTCGGTACTGGGGGATTGATTCAATAAATAATAACTCATACTTGCTGCGGAAAACTAGACAATAAAAGGAATGACTCAAATCTATAAAAACTGAAATAGAATTCATTGTAATATATATTTTTTCAGTGAAAAATACAGGACACAAAATATTTGTATAGTAAAATACTGTTTGCATATATATTTTAAATAAAACAAGTGTAAATAAATATATACTAATGCATTAGCAGATACCCATTATATAGAGAGAAGAATATATGAGAGATAAATAATAGCTTTTGCCTATGAGAAAGAGAAAAAAGGGGAGGTGGTTTTTCTTTTAAGTGTTTTGAATCTGTATCATTTGCATATATATCAAGAAACTACTTAGTTAAAATAAAAACCGTACATTTATCTGTCAGTATACTTCTTTATGAGAAAATAAGCCGTATTTGTCATTCCTGAACTCTTACTTCCAATAAGCAAGACAGTATTTTTCTGATGCCTATTGAGGAATTAGAGGTTTTAGATAAAATATTCCTTTTCTATTGTTTTAAAAGCAATAGAAATCTAAATCTGATTTCAAGTGCATTATAAGAACCTCTGAAAAGTTAACTTAATAAACTGAGGGAACATATTTAGATTTAGTCTTCCCTTTTTCCTGGACATGTATTGGAAAATATGATCATAAACCTCCTAGCAAATGGGAACCATCCTTGGTAAAATCTGAAGTGCCTGTAGAACTCCTCACAAAAGAATTGTCTGAAATTTTATTTTTGCGGTTCATATACACCAAAACTCTAGTGAACTGTGTGTTACTGACCTTGCTGACCTTAACGAGTTAATATAGAATCTGAATAAAATTTGTGTCCAAACATAGCATAGTCTCTCAGGAAGCAGTATCTGTGAAATTTGAGTTCGTATTAAATATACCTTAAAAGAATGCATCTAGGATTTGGCCTCTGGCATAAGATCAAGTCTGACTCTGCTATATATTGCTAAGAGTTTTGTTTCAGATCTTCACAGTATGTTTAGCACTAAAGAGCTGCAGAATCAGCAAGAATATTATTATTGTTTGAGTGAAGAATAATACTTCAGTTTCTATTTAGTTTAGGGTATGGTCTTACTTTTGAATCATTTTTCTTGGAATAGAAAATCCTTCTTTCTCCTGCATGGTCATCTTCTCCTATCCATTGTCCAGCTGTTAATTTCACCCCAGCTTACGTTTTCTCTCAGTCACATAAATAGCATTTGGTCAATCTTGGACTACTGCTTTGGCAATACATTTTCAGGTAAACCAAACCTTCTGTGGCTAGTGAAGTGAGAAAATCGTAGTTTCAATAATCTCAAAATGTAGAATAGATTTAAGCCCGTTAGGACCAGATTAATGTAATTGATCAGTTACAGCTATGTAATTGATCATTACGGCTGACTGCAGTGAATTACTCCAATCAGCTTGGAAAGGAGCCACTTATCAGACCTAGAAGTTTTGACTTTATGTCATCTCAGAGATAACTCCCTTCTATTCCATCCTTGCTGATTAAGCCAGCCTCCATCTCTTAGGAGCACACTTCCATCTTCTGGGTGGGTTTCGGAGTGGACAGCCTATTACTGACATGGCGGTAACTAGCCTAATGAACCTAGGTGAGCCTATATCGGAGCTACTTTTTAAACTCACGGCACAGTCCCTCTATAAATAAAGCACTCATGTTAAGAAGCATAGAGTGCTTAACAAAGTTCAAGGTAGAAAGCACATTTGCTAAGAATTTTTATTTAGAAATTGCGTTTCAACTTAAAGAAGAAATTATTTCATGACAAACATTTATAGATATTACTATATCTTAATCTTTCCCTAATATATCTACATTTTCTTTTAGGAATTTCATACGTGGAGTAAATGGTAATTAAAATGTGCAGGATGACAAAATGGAGCAAACAGTGCTTGTACCACCAGGACCTGACAGCTTCAACTTCTTCACCAGAGAATCTCTTGCAGCTATTGAAAGACGCATTGCAGAAGAAAAGGCTAAGAATCCTAAACCAGACAAAAAAGATGATGATGAAAATGGCCCGAAGCCAAACAGTGACTTGGAAGCTGGAAAGAACCTTCCATTTATTTATGGAGACATTCCTCCAGAGATGGTGTCAGAACCCTTGGAGGACCTGGATCCATATTATATCAATAAAAAAGTGAGTGTCATTGTGCATATTTTGCTACTAATTGGCTACTGTGTACAGCGGATTGTTGTAGCACCATTGCTCTTTGAATTGGCCTGAAGCATTGGCTAATTTTTTTTTTTTTTGTACTGAGGATCAAATTCATGATCTTGCACTTGCCAGGCAGGGGCTATGCTGATCCATGTGTCTATGAAATGAGAAACATTTTGTAAAGTTTTATGCCTATACTGCAAAATAAATTGATTATAACATATGTAGCTGTCCCAAGTACATCATGCTAGACACCTAAAAATAAATGTGAGGTATATGCTGCTACATTAATGAATTAAATTCTCCTCAGAGATTATTACTATTATTATTATCATTATTATTATTTTGGTACTGGGAATCAAACTCAGGACCTTGTGCTTGCCAGGCAGGTACCTGTGCCACTGAGCTATATCCCCAGCCCCTCTCCTCAGAGATTATATTTATTGTACATTTTATGAACTTTTTGGACTTGGAAATCTTGAAATTATCATGTATTTCAGACCTCATAAAATATTAGCATTAATTTTATGGGACAAAAATGGATACTAGACAGATTTCCAATTTATTTGTAATGTTATAAATAATAAATCAATTAATTTCTTAAGGAAATATTTTCCCACATAAAAAAATTGTAAACCACAATATTACAAATTATTTATCTTTGGATGAAGATACACTGGTGTTTGATCTTTGGGTAAAAATGTACTGATGTTGGTAAGAATTAACGAAATTGTAATGCACTCAAGAGCCTGTAAGTATTATTTGACTGCATGCACTCTGTACATATGCTTGAAATAATACTGTTTCATTAAGCACTCAATCTTTATTATCCCCACTATTCCACCACGCCAAACAGAAAACACAGGAAAAGGTAAATAACATGATTTTGTAATGATACTAATTAAATTTACAACTTCGGTTAATTTTTAACATTTCATTATCTTTTTCACCAGACACAATACATTTGTGAACTCTTGGTTGAAGAGTAGGAAAACAATGTTATAATTAAGCAAATAGAAGTTTTAGTTGGCTATGGACCTCAAAATTCCCCTAAAACTTTTAGGAAATGTTACCGATATCCAGTTCTGCATGTAGTATGTCTTTGTCAAATGCATATGAAAGTTCAGCAGTTTTTTCTAAGGAATTAAGAGTTTTGTAAATATCCTGTGATTGACTACTATAATTTCTGAGACAAAAGGCTCATAAAAAAGATGATTATCCTGATGTTTACCTGATTTTTTTTCATTTTTCAGGATACAATCAGGATGCAATTTTTTCCTTTTATTAAAGCTTGTCTGCCCAATCTACAGTAGTAAAGGAAGAGACAAAGAAATATTTTCCACAGATTTAATTTTCTTTTATATAACTTAATTGGTTAAGGAGATTATCTTATAACTGCCACTTAAATTGGGACAAAATTTGTATTTTGTCATTAAATCAATTCTTTGAAAATTATTACTATGATAACTGAAATACCAAAGTTCAAATTAAGCAAATTCTGAGGCTTTTGTGTAAAGAATGTACAAATGCATGCTTGTAACTCCTGCACTCTGCAAAGTTGAGACAAGAGTGTCACAAATTCCATCCTAGCATGAAAAACTTAGTGAGATCCTGTCTCAGATTTTTTTTTTAAAAAAATTATGTTTGAAGGGGCTGAGGATGTAGTTTTAAGACAAGTTCACTGGATTCAGTTCCTAGGAATGCAAAAATTTTTTTAAAACTGTATTTAATTATTTTGTTATACAAGTGAAGACTCTGATATATTCAACAAGTAAAAGCATTCTCACTATAGGGTATGTTACTTAATTCATAGCCACTGGACATATCCAATGTCTTAAGAGGCTCCTCTTATGATGGTTAGTGGGCTCCATCCTCAGTAGGCAGACTCCCATACCTCATTTTCTGATAGTAATCACCATGTAAAAAGTATTACATTCACCCAAAATCAACCCCCTTGTCATGCAGGGTTGAAATCTAGCATCCCAGTTCTATTCTGTATCCTTGTTTGCCAAATGCTCCTAGAAAAACCAAACTAATATGTGTTGACAAAGATAGAATTCTTCATGTGGAAACCAGACCATCCAATCAATCTTTTCTGTTAAATTAAAGGGCTTTCAGACTGATGAAAGGTATTTTCTTCAGGGGAAGTTCTTCAAACACACAGTCCATGTTTGGCTTATAATGAATTATATGTAACAAAGGATATAAAGGCAGACAGAAAGCAAAATTATGCAAACTTCTAAAAAATGTGTTGTTTTACAAAACAGAGTCAGTCAAACAAATTTTGTTAGTCTCTTATTTAAACTTGTCTTTAACATGATCCATCCCTAATTTCAAATGCACATTGTGTGAGAAAGGAAAAGCACTGTGACATTGTGGTTTAGATCACAATGTGAAAATAGAACAACCTGATAAGAAAAATATTCTTATCAGGAAGAAGTTTTCCTCAGAGTAAGGTACATCTTTTGCTTTCTCATTGAGTTGATATTAAGCAAATCCTCAAATGTAAGACATTTAACAGCAAAGCAGGTGAAACTTCTTGCAAGACTGAAATACTAAATACTAATACGACATCTTGAGGTCAAATTTTCCTCTTTTTTCGTTTTTGTTTTAAATTTTTCTATATTGGTGTCTGTATACCATTTTCTATTCTTAAATGTTCTTTCATAATTGAATTATTTTAATAATGAGGAATCATAAATTCTCAATAAATTTTCTATGGTTGAGATTGGAGTTACTGAACAGAATACTCTGCTCCTTAAAAAATAATGTTTCTTTTAATTTTTGATGAGTAATTTCGGTTTTTCTTTTTTTTTCGTTTTTTTTTTTTTGAGACAGGGTCTTACTATGCAGTTCAGGTTGGCTTTGAACTCACTTTGTAACCCAAGCTGTTTTGGAACTTGCAACAATCCTCCTACCTCAGCCCCCTGAGTGCTGGGATTACAGACATGTGCCACCACACCCGGCTGGATTAATTTAATTTTAGTGGTAAATATCTGAGATTGGTAAAGCAGTCCTCACTGAAATAATCCAGTACATACACATAATATTCCAGAATAGCTACAGAGTCTAAGGGTGCAAGTATCAGTAGGGGAATTCTACATAGGATAAGTTTTTCCCATCATTTCTGATATCTATAGTGTGAACTTGTTGTCCAAAGTGAGTTGTTAAATGCAAACATCCAGTTAAACAAATAACATCCTTAAGGCTGAACTACAACACAATTAATGTGTCCTTTGTATCAATATATAAAGCATCTAGTTTCTCTCTTAATAATATATAGAATAAAACCAAGATAATTATTTTAACCTCTTAGTTTTGCTATAACATAGTATCTAAGATCAGGGAATTTATACTGAACAAAAATTTATTGATTCACAATTCTAAAGGCTGAGAAGTCCAACCAAGATTGAGGGGCTAGTACGAGGTTAAACCTTTTTGTGATCATTTGTGTGGTGAAAGGCAGAGACGCACAAAAGAGCAAGAGGGACCAAAATTTACCCTTCTCAGTGGCATCAATCTCAACCAAAAAGGAAGCCCTTATAGCCTAATATCCTCTTACAGTCACCACCTCTTTCTCTGCAGCAATGACAATTAAATTTCAAGAGGAGTATTGCAAGAGATTAGCATTCAAACAACAGCATGGATAACAAAAGATGATTTCATAATCCATTCTTTATGTTATATTTTGAGTTAAAGTGCAGTGGTGTGCACAGAAAGGAATTTATGTAAGTAGAAGTAACATAACACACTGAAAGTGTCTATGATCTTTTAAAAAGACAGTGTCAGTGTGCTTATAAAATGCCACTGCTGGTGGTGGATCTTCTTATGACATATGCCCACATATTTTTATCTTCTTTGTCCCAGTTTCAAATTATATAATATTTAAACATTCTACTAAAATTGTTAGGAGTATTTTAAACCAAAATCAGTGATTGTAGTAATGACTGAAGAAACAGTAGTAGCCGTCATAGAAGCATTTCCTTATACATGGAAGCATTATGAGCTTCACAGACACTCAGATGTTTTAAACCTTCGGAATTCCAAGGTCAGTACAAAAAGGATGCAAAAGATAACATGGCTCTCATAACATAGAGAATGTTCCATATGATATTTGCTCTGATCCAGTGGTCTTCAGAACAGGATTCCAAGTGGGATTCCTTTTGTTTGTGTTGCTCTGTAACAAGACACCTTTTAGCTTGTGAACACAGCTTTATTTTCTGTACTGTATTTTTTTCACAGTTTCCTTTTCATAATGTGGGTTGGTGTTGTATCATTTGGCTATACATGCAAATTCTTCACCTACGCCTTATTACAGAACATTTCTCCTTTCTCATGTTCTCAAAATTTCAGATGACTCATTAGTACCATGGGAAGAAATATCCTTTTGACAATGTGGCAGTTTACTGGAAATAGAATGAGATATTTTAGATCTGTGGCAAAATGGATGAATATGGAATATAAATATGTACTCATTTAAAAACTGTTCTTTGTCCTTGATTGTCTTATGGGCAATTTAGAAAAAACTATTTCTTCTCTCATCTGCCCTAGGAGGATGTGTACTCCTCTATCGCAAAGCTACACGAGAAATCTTTCTTGAGGGACTTCAAATTCAGTTCATACCTGGCTTGTCATTACTACAGAGGCTTAGTCGTAATATTAAGATGGAAGTCTGTGTTACATTTTTAACTGACACTATGGAGCTTTTCCATGCACATGTAATTTAACAGAAAATAAGAAAGGTAGAGAGATGATAGTTGAAAGCTTCTCAGGACATGAACTGTCCCACAGACAGGCTCTGGTTTACGCTTGGTCTTTGCATCTCAGCTTTCATAGAACAACCAATCACCAATGCTCTCTGGAAGCCCAAGCCGTTTATATGACTTCCAACTCTTTCTTCTCCTCACTCATTATTTTTTCTTTATGCTGCCTTCTTCTTTGCAACCTCCACATCTCTGCTTCTGAAACAGGCTCAAGGTGATGATGTTGGTAAAGAAAATACATTTAATGTTTATTAGGTATCTGTTGTATTAGTAAGAGACCTTTCCAATGAAAGGGACCAAAACTTAACTGAAACTACTTTCGAGGGGAAAAAAGAAAGAAGGACATAGAGAGGGAGGAATAGACAGAAGAAAGGAGGCAAAGAGAGAGGAAAAGAAGGAGGAATATGGGTGGGCTAAGTCTAGTTTTAATATAAAAGATCCATACTTAAAGCAGCATAATCAGGACAGTTCTTTTTTTCCATTTTTGGTTCTGTGCTTACTTGTGGTAGCATAATTTAAAGGCAGGCTCTCCTACAAGATGCCACCACTAAGCTAATATCCTAGAGCCTAATAATCCCAGAAAAAAAAAGTTTATGTTCTCTTTAAAAGGTGGGTCAAGGGTTGGGGCTATAGCTCAGTAGTATAGCACCTGCCTGGCAAGTGTGAGGTACTCAGTTTGAGTCCTGGTATCCAAAATAAGTAAATAGACAAATACTCTATTAAATTGCCTCTAATTAATTCACCTGGTCTCCTATGAGCCAATGAAAGTGACCAAAGGTATGTAATGATCTATTTGGCCAAGTTAAGATCATTTGGGGTGACCCATATTGCTAAGGGTTGGGTCAGTTTCACCCAATCCGCATTGGAAGACAATGGAGCAGAGACTTTCTCTACAGTCATGAGAATGGTGATGGCTGAAGCAGAGAAATTTTCCCAGTTTGGGAAAAATAATAGTTATTTACTGTATGTCTTAAGATACTTAAAATTTCTTTTAAATCCACATATCCTTTCAAAATAGCTCTTTCTTTATTTAAAAATCATGAAACTGAAGTTTATAATTTGACTAAGACCTCATAACCATTATGTAACATGCTAGTTTTAAAACCAGATCTGTGAGTTTCTATGGTCCACGACTATGATGTTTTTGGTTTGTAATTGTAGCTCTGGTGATACCACTGGAAACAAAAGTCAGAAGTAGACTCTAAACAAGCCCATTGCTTCTCATCCTGCCCCTCTATGACTGTCATTTCACAGGACATGAGTCTGATCACCAAGCCAGCAGTGTTTCCCAAATCCCAACAGCAGACTTCACTGTTTGAGAATCTCCTACTTGTACAGTAATTAAAATCTTAATAAATGATAACTTTTTTCAAAGAGTATCAAAGCAAGAAGTTTAGTAAGGCTCTATAAGGAAATGACTGAAGACTTAAAGGAGAGGAGTCTTCCAGGAAAAGAAAATAACATATAAAAGTCATATGATAGAGCTGTAGTGTAATACGGAAGCATAGAGTATGAGGACATTAGAAGAGTGGGCCTGGGGCTAGATAAAGTGCACATTTTAGTACATAGCAAGGATTTAATGTTTATTTTCAAATGAAAGGAATTCTCTAGAAGGCTTTGACTATAGAAGCACATAGTCCACTTAACACTGTTATGAATCACTCAAACTCTTCTATGGAGAACACAATGGTCTAATTGAGAAAAGAAAAACAAGCTGAGAATCTTCACAGAAGCTTGTTCTAAAGTTATGACAATGAAATTAGAGAATGATAGATAGACTCACAATATGATTTTTAGTTATAAAGTTTAAGTACCAGACAGGAGAAAACTGATGGAATCGTTTTTTGAGATTTGAATTTTGGGAGCAAAGAAACTGAACCTGAAAGTTTCATTTTAAAAATAAGCTTGCTCTGAGAAAGAGAAATGTTTCTCAGTGTGTAAGTTAACAGAGACATATTTTTAATATAGTAACCATGATATTTATGTGACAATTTAAAATTCACTATCTGCATGGGCATGTTTTGTTTTTCTTTTTCCTTAAAACTACACTGTTTGATATCTTTATAACCACCTCAATGAGATGATCAAAGAGGAATAATTTGCTCTTGGTTCTCTCACAAAAATTTTATAACCAAAATGGGACCCCAAGAAAAATTAACCTACAATATAATAATATACCACCCATGGTTTATACCAATAATACAGGACTGAAAAAAATTATTCCAGATTTTGTCACTTTGTATTTGCTAATTTCTCTATTCTGCTGAGGTAGAGATCAGAGCATCCACACCTCTGGCTGATGAGACTCTAGCACGACCCCTGTTACGGGGTTATCAGTCCACTTGCCTACCTGGCTAAAGCAGAGACAAACAGTTTTACAGACTTTTCTTTGATTCTGCTTTTTAGGAGATTATAGCATAATTTTTAAAACACTGACTATGAACCATGGAACCCACTGATCTATTTTGCTGGACTTTTACAATACTGTTTGAAACTTTTGATTATTTTCTACCATGTATAAGTTAGTAGATCTCACACACACAAATCACTCATAGTGTGGATTTCTCAAAATTGGCATTCATGACTTGTCTGCCAAAAAGTGACACGCACATATAGCCACACAGCTTTTGTGGGACTTTTAGTTTGTGAATTGTGGCTTAGAGTTCATGTCTCAAACTACATGAATCCATATGTGAAAGTTTGATGGGCCATAAATAAGCAAATGTACAGAGTTGTACTCTAGATTGTCCCTAGGCCACAGGAGAAAATTGAATGAAACTAGGAGAGAAAAATAAAGAAAAACCACATTCTCACTTCAGAGTCAGTTAGAGAAACTACTCTGATGAACTAGAAAAAGAGATAAATTTTTGCCTGAAGCTATAGGTTATAATAAGTGGGCAGGGAAGTAGAGAAGTACTCCTATTGCTGGGACAATAGGAATTACTAACAATTTAAAGGAGGAGAAGTTTAATGTGGCTAGAGAGTTTCAGTCCATGATCATTTGGCTCCAGGGCAGAAACATCATGGTGGAGTGTATTGTAAAGCAAAGACACTTAGTTTGTGAGCTGCTTAGAGATGGCAAAAGGTGGATCCTCTGTATGGATGGCAGCTAAAGCCAAATTTCTGCAGTCTGACTGTCAAGGATGTATCAAGGAGAGAGAGTTATGTCTGAGAGCTCAACTTAGAAGTCTGCTATCATTTCAGAACAACATATTCTTCTATATGGTGACAAAGTTGCAAGTGCCATTAATTCAGAATTAAATTTTATTAAGAATTATATAGGACTGGGTATGTAGTGCAGTGCTTAAAAGCTTTCCTAGCACTTTGAAATGGACTTATTACCCAGGACCTTGAAAAAGGTAAAAGTAATAAATTTGGAGTTAGTCCTGTCATTTGACAATATTTTCTTTTTTTTATTAGTGTATGTTTATGATTTGTAATAAATTATCTTCACCATGGAGATTTGGCATAATTTCCCGGCAAGATTTAGATAAAATACAAAGTTAGAGCTTTCGTTTTTGTACTTGAAGGAACACAGTGTCTAGATAAGTAAAGATTAAGCAGATGGGTACATATTTAGAAAAGGAAACTGGAAAATCATGGCTTACTAAATTCAATAACTATACTTGATTATTATAAACAAATAGCTATTATATAAATAGCTATTATTATAAATAGCTAAAAATAGGTATAGAGACATGAAAAGGTTATTAGACTGTAACAAGTACAATTTCATAAATATTAATCTCTGTAAAATCCTTATAATTTTCTTAATGACTGTGCAGTTAAAATTTGAGAGGAAATATGTTAATTTACATATAAAATGTATGTTCATTGTTTTTTGGGGGCAAAATAGATTTACAGCCCTATTACTGCAGAATGGTCTGAGTTATCTATTTTTTAAAAGCGCAGAACACCGAGCATCAAAATCCAACATTTAGAATTAGAATCACAATATCTCTTTCAAACAAGTATCTTAATTTTCATTTCTTTAATGAAGTAGCTGAATCACAGAAAAGTAAGATCTGGAATCTCATTGCTAGGAGATAGGAGAGTCAGCTTTTGAACCAGACTTATGATTCCAGGGTTCACCTTCTTAACAAGAAAATCCTACCTACACTTTCCTAATGTTGTTTTCCAGATCATTAGACTGCTGATTAGTAGGGGTGCTTATCAGTTTTTCCATTTAACTAGCTTCTTGTCTTTTCTTTGAAACCCAGACATGATTTGTATGTAGCAAGTGTTGCTACAGAGAGAGAATACATAGCTGAACAAATAATAGTTGACGTCTAGTCAGTTATTCACTACATTAGACAATAGCCATTATGTCACTACCGAGGACTTAAAATACGGCACAACTGGAGTGTGCCATATTTTAAGTGTTGCTCTGTGGTAGAATATTTACTTCACATATGCGAGGAAAGCCCCAGATTCAATCTCTAGCACTGAAAAAAAAAAAAAGAAGAAGAAGAAAGAAAACCCCAGAGCTTATATTTAACTATGTACTTGAAGGACTGTAGTCTCTAGATTGAAATAAAGGTTAAGACAATGGCTATAGAAAAGGCAGCTGGAAAATCAAGGTTTAGTAAACTCTGTGCCCACATATATAGGGCAGGTCTAGATTTGAAAGATCTAAAATTCAGTGTGAGAAAATGATGCAAAATATCTCAATAAGTTTGAATTTCACTCTCCAGTGATAAGGATGATGTTGGGTAATGATATTGGGTTAAAGAAAATACTACTGTAATTTATTTCACTTCTTTCTTTTTTCTGTACTAGGAAAAAATAATGCATGACACTTAGAAAATAGAAAATTGTATGTATATCTCTAATCTTTGATTTGTATTTCACATTATATTTGTTTTGGACACTGCTGGTCTGAATGAATTTCCATCAAATTTTCTAAATTTATGTCTGTTAGTATAGATAGTTGAGCATTCCTTAATTGGAAAATTATTTTTTTTACTGGGGATTAAACTCATGACCAGGCACTATGCTGCTGAGCTACAATCCTGCCCTGATAAATTTTTTACCTATCTTTGCTTTACATAATGACTTACATATCTTTACGTAATGACTTATATATCTTTGCTTTCTGTTGACTATCACACAGAGGTTGGAAAATGTTGTATTAAAGAGTTAATAAATGTATTGTGAGTTGAAATAACAGCTGCATCTAAAATTAGGTCCATGCTGCTTTCCAAGTGTATGTCATGATCACACACTCTAAAAACTTATTAGATAGATGTTCAATAAATATTGCTTGATTTAGGTAACTGCACAAAAATAGATAACTCATAAGTTGGAACAACTCAAAATATGTAAATATTTTATTTCTAGAAATACATCTATAAATGATTTTTATATATAAAATCTACTTTCAAATTCAATCCCAGTGCTATGTTTAAAAATCTATCATGGTAAATGATTATTCACATGTTAAGATAATTTAATAAATTTTACAGTTTTGTTCCTTTGTAGAACTGTAAAGAAAATAATTGCTTTTGCCTGTAACATGTAAACTGAAGGGCAGGTTTTAAGAGTGACTGAGTAAACAATGCATTTTTGATTCCTGCAAATAGATTCAGTCATGAAAATATTCATATCAATCTTAGGGACTAAAGAGAATTCTGTGTCAAAATAGATGTGCCTATATCTGCCTAGTCTTCTTCTTCCCCAATTTGAATTGTTTCATTTGTATCAAAGCCATTTAATACCATAAAAACAATCCTGAGGAGTTT
>PVJX010031856.1:0-20891 GCA_004027295.1 Dolichotis patagonum | reverse complement strand
GAGAATTTCAGGAACAGTGGCAGAGAGGCCTCAGTGAATGGTGCAGACAGTGGAGTGGAACAGAAAAATAGACTTCCAATGGCAGAAAAATAGAATAGCAGAAATGAGGCAGAGAAGATTGGCTATAATCTTCTCTGTATAGAGGGCCTTGAAATACTAACAGGGAGAAACACAGGCAGAGTACATCAAGAGATAGGGTCCATCGAGGTGCTCTATATAAGAAGGCAGTGGTACCCAAAACAAGCAGTGCACCCTATGGGAGTGAAAGAGGAGGAATTGCCTAAAAAAGGAAGGCAGAGGATATTGTTAATGGGCTAACAAGATGTAAAATCTACATTATTCTCATCACTCTGCTTGGATGGATTACATGCTGTTCCAGTTTGTCTACTTACAGTAGATTTGATGGCAAGGTCAGCTATCCCAAAAATAAGAGGACATAATATAGTAATTATCCTTAATTTCCTATCAACTTAACTAGAAACCCTGTAAAACTTATACTGTCTTATTATGACTGATCTTATTTGAATCTGATTTGTTAGAGTGCTATCTTGTATTGACTCATTTTATTCAAATCTGTTATGATTGATAGCATCAAGTCTAAGAGTATAGGCAACTACACTGAAGATGACAAGATTCACTAAGATACCCACTCTGGTTTGATTATTGCTTGCTATTGAAGTCTTGTAATATTTACAATGCTTTGTTTGTATTAATGTTGTTATATACTGCTGAGACATCATGGTAACCATTGTAGATCACCTTGTTTTGTGGTTTTATATGACTTTTTGCTTCATGCTTTTCTAGGAGTTGTTTTGTTTTTGTCTTGCTTTGTTTTGTATTTCCCTCTAATACAGAAAGGATAGATATACATGTAGAAACTCATGCATGTGTAGAGCTTCTAAACAGTTTACGAGAACCAACTATATAATGCATGTTGAAATGAACAACTACTTTGAAGAAAAAGAGACTCTACAGTACCCAGTGCTAACTCCCTAATGTCACGATGTGAAATCCAGCAATACTATCATTTTTTGTTCAAAGTCATTTTAGCTTGTTTTGTTTTGTTCAAGTTCAACACACATGAAGGTATGGACAGCTGTTTTTACGAGAATGAGAGACACTATGACAGCCATTCTCGGCTTCCCTAATGTCTGGTCTTGAAGACCTGAAACACCCTTCTCATACTGCTTAGATCAGTTTCATACTATGTTGTTTCATGTGAATTCCCTGTATGTGACAACATGGACAACTATTAGGAAGAAAACAAGAGTCAGTACAATAGAGAGTGAGTATCTCTAATTGTCTAGCTTTGAAATTTATGTCTTTTACATTGCTTTCTTGTGACTCGCTTTGTTCTGTTTTATTTTACCCTTTTCATATAATTGCAAGTATGTTTGAGTGTGTAAGATGGATGACCATATTGCTGTTTTTGTCAGATCATGGAGCAGAACTGTTAAGAGCGTCATTGTTTGAATGTCTACTTTGCATGTTTTAATATGTAAGTTGAACAACTATTTCCAAGATGTCAGTATGTAATTTGTCAAGTAATGATTTCTTAGTGGTTTTTTTTTGTTCTTTTCCTCTTTTCCTTGGAATTCTGTATTGTTGCTACCCTTTACTCTGTTTTGTTTGGGTGTTTTTTTCTCTTTAAATAAAATTTTTAAAAAAACTTTAAATATGAATTAACAAAACAAGACAGATTAACTATGATTTTTTCTTAACTTGAAACTAGGGATAGACACTTAAAAGTTCCAATCTGAGGTGTTTAGTAACACTCTCTAAGTAAGTGAAATTGTCTGCATGGAGAATAGTAGCTTATTAAGGCATATTAAATAGCTTCAGGGTGCATGCATAAGAAGCTAAACACAAGGCATTGTTCATCCCTCATGTTTCAGCAGCTGTTTAATGAAAAGTGCCAGCTCATTGTGTAGTTAATCTATCTAATAATTAATACAACAGCAGCCTGGGACCAATGTGGATGTAACTCTAAGGTCCTCATTCATTTCAAATTAACACAGAGACTTGTGTTTACAGCCAAATGTTACTTTGGAAAGAGACTCAGATATTTAAAATTCTTAATTTCAAGGCTTATATTTGATCACATTTCATTTAAATTTAGCACATAAAATAGAATTTGAAGTGGTAATATAGACTATTAATCTCCTTATAATTATTAAGATATATACGTAACCCTCAGGGCTGACAGGATGCCAGTGTGTTTTCTATCCAGAAAATGCTAATTTGAGAACAAAGCTATTTCTAGTGGCCTTATTAATATAATTATTTTTTACATTTATCATCTAGTCAAAAGTTTTCTAATGTATGAGAAAACCACTAAATTGACTAGTAAGTATTTTTTTTTTTGTTTTTTATTGTTTGTTTGATTGTATTTTTCATTTTGTTTTGTTTTGTTTTGGAACTGCAATTGAATTCAGGGCCTTTCACTTGCCAGTCAGGTGTTGTGCCACTGAGCTACATCCCTAGCACTGTTTTGTAAGCTTTTTAAATCCTGATTTAAATATTTTTTAACCTATTGGATTTTTGGTTGTAAATAGTGTAAAGTTAAGAGGTATTTTATAGAAATGAGTAATGGGAAGAAAATTTTCTTCCACCACAACAAAAAATAACAAAAACTGAGAATATGTTAGCACGAGCAAAGAAAGAATTTACAGTCACACTTGTACCTGTGATTAATACACTAGTTGCTGTGGGATAAAAACTTGAAGCCCTCAAGGACATTTATATATCTACCCATCCATCATAATTTACATGATTACTCTTATGAAAACATATTGAAACCATTTACCTGTTTTTCAAAATGCCAAGGTTGCCATGTCACTAGAAATTCCATTCCAGGAGAAAGGAAAATTTATGTTGATATAAAAACTTGCACACAAATGTTGATGGTATAATTATTTGTATAGCCTCAGAGTAGAAACAACTCAAATCTCCACCAACTGGTGAAGGAATGATGGACAAGCCAAAACATGACACCATTGTTACGTGGTACTGGTTGCCTAGGATGGTGGAAAGAGATTGGAGATGAAAGAAAGGAAATAGAGAAATGATGCTGATTTTGTGAAAACTCATTTTAGTGTGATGACAATAGGAGATCATAATGCTAAGTGAAATATTTTAAACACAGAAAGTCAAACATTTCATAGTTTCTCTTATAGGGCTTATATGGTAAACACAAAATACATAAGTTGAAGAAAAATATAAAAGATAAATGACAGGAAACAGATGGGAATGATTTCTGGGGATAGGGTCAGATGGAAAGGAAGAGGAAGACAAAGTAAAAAGGATTAAGATTTGATTATGCATCAGAAAACATACATTAATAAAATAAGATTAGATTGTTACGATGGTTGTATCACTCTAGAGTATACTAAAACCACTGAATTTAACTCTTTAAATTAATGATATGTTTGATAAATGAATTTATCCCCATTAATATGTTAAATCTGATACATAAAGTAAAGCTGAATATCTCCACTTATATAATGTTAACATATACAGATATTGTAGTGGCTGAGTGCTTGTATCCACCTACAATTCATATATTTAATATATAACCCCTAATGTGATGGTTTTGGAGATATATATATATATATATATAATTATTAATGAACATAGTATTAAGTACAGAGACAAAACCTAAGTACCCTCTAAAGTATACATCCTAGGAAATAAGGACATTTTTATTGGTAGTAATAATTTCCAAGCATAAGATTTAAGCTTAAAAAAACCTCCAAATGGCCTGAAGCAATTTTTCAAAGCCCTATGTTTATAGAAGCAATCAGAATTTTTTGTCAAAGCATTCTTTGTATTTAAAATAATTTTAATACTAATAAAAACTAAATACATCATATAGAGCCAGAAATGAAGCCATATATGCACAGAGACACATAAACACACACACACACACACACACATATACACACAAGCACATATGTAAATTTAGGAAGTAGATTAAATAAAGAAATTTAAAATGTGTATATATGAAAAGATTTAAAATTAAATGTTAAAATTAAAGTTCACAATTTTATGTTTTTAAAAATTTGATTGTTATAATTTCTAAACTTATATATGACATGAGAATAATACAATGAATATCCAGTTGTTTTACTGACATTTTATTACACTGATTAAAATCTTTCTTTTATCTTTCTTTTCCTTCTTTCTTTCCTTCCATTTTTCCTTCCTTTTTTCCTTCTCCCTCTCCCTCCTCCTTTTCTTCCTTTCTTGTTTTTTTCTGAATTCATTGAGTTCTCCTAAGAACAAAGACGTTCTTCCATTTAACTACAATAAATTATAGCATGCCAGAAAATTTAATATTAACAAGCTTCTAATATTATCTGAACTTTTGTCCATTATATATTATCCTCAGTTAAAAGCTGAAGTAGAAGTAAAGTCAGAGCTGATAATTATCTGTTGGGTTTACTTAATAATCTCTATTTTTAAAAAACCTTTTAAACCACACAATATTTGAAAAAATGCAAAAATACATCAAACAGTGTAATATGCACTCACTGATGATCCAGATTTAATAAATGATGACTTTTTAATTTGTTTCATATATATGATTTTTAGAATAAAATCAGATATATTGAATTTTTCTCATTCTTCTATTTCTTTTGCAGAAAAAACATACATGACAATTTGAAGATGGTGTGTTTTTTTCACACATTTTCTTCCTAGTCATGTCTAAGGGAGAATATTCATTTTGGTTTAACATTGAAAATACATTTTCATTCTCTATCAAATCACGTTTTAGAAGTTCCAAATTCTATTTTTCAGATTGACCGGTATTGTTGCACATAGATAAGAAATCGCTGTGCTCTGTTTTACCCCTAAAACATAGATAGCATCAGTCTCCCTTTGTTGCCTCACTTCAGGTCCCTCTTGGCCAACCCTCAGGGGAAGGAGATCATTAGCTCCACAGGACCACAATCTATTTAAAGTACTCAGGCTGGGAAGCTCAGCTGGGGGGTATTTAATGAGGAGTAAAAGTGCTGGGTTGTAGAATATTTTACCAGGTTTTACCCCTCACTAACTGACATTTCTCTATATTGTTTCAGAAACCATATTTTCAGATTTTTTTTCCGATCTGATATTTGAAATATTGAAGCTTTGTGATCTATATTTAAATTCTGTGATGTGCTATTGATACTAAGTATCACTTAATACACATTTTCATTATCAGAATATCATCTTCTTTCAGTTAAATATTTATAACTTTGACTGTTTTTTATGGAGAGTTTCCTCTCCTTTTAAATTTTTAAATCGAAACACACAGATTTTTGGCTTGTTCGGTGCACATATTATAAGTATATTCTCCTCATTTATGAATTGTACCTTCCCCTACTTTAAGATGAGTTGTCTTATACAAGTTTCTTTCTTAACTTTTAAATTTTAATGTCTTACTGACTTGAATAGACATTAAAATGAAGTAAATTAGACTGTGAATTATGAACTCAAATTACCAGGTTTAAATGAGTCCGCTACTAGTGGTATAATTGTATAACTTCTGTGATAGTTAACCTTGATTGTTAACTTGGTTGGCTTTTACGATGCCCAGGAGATAAAGTACCCTCGTGATGTGTAGGTTGGTTATGGGACTATTTGTGGCCCCTGGATCCTTTCTTCCTCTATGGTCTCTTCTTCTGCTCTTATCTTCCTGAGTGCCATGAATTGCACATCTTTCTTCTGCCTGTTGTCTCATCACATTTCTCCCTTTGAACCATTTCCCTACAGACTAATACCTCTAAAACCCTGAGCCAAATTCAACCTCTCCTTTAAAGTGCAAGTGTCAGGTTATTTTGTCCCAACAACGGAAAAGCTAAGTTCCTATTTCCTCATCTGTAAAATAAGTGATAATAATTAAGCATACCACACTGAATTGTTGTAAGGATTGTTGGGTATAATAAGTAATATACTTGCAACAATATCAGTAGATATGGTATGAGTTTCATTCTTATATTTGCCATATTTTCATGAGATGTGCTCTTTTTTTTGATACTCTTGTTTCTTCTGAGCCACCAAAAGGCCATTTGTCCTGCCCTTTCTTCGTTTTTAAATTTGAATGTCAACACATCTTCTTGAATCTTTGTTTTCATTATGCTAATTTTTAAAAGTCATTTAAAATTTGGAACAGATATAAACTTGAAGTAGCTCTCCTGGCAGGTGGGTGGGTTGTGGGTGTGCTGTTATCTAGGAGCACACTGGTTCCCTCTTTTCCAACAGCCTCATTTCTAGTTTTCCATCTTGCAGGGGTTAAACCTGTGGGGTTAAAACTTCTAGCTGCAGGTTACACAAAAGCTTTCTTTTCTGAGTTGCCCCTTGCTTCTTGCCCCTGTAGAGTTTCCTTTCTCTGTTTATAATTTCTTTGAAATTTAAAGTTCTCAAAAATTTTTATGACATTAGGCATTTTTGTTTTAGAAATGAAGTGTAGAAACATATGTCTGTCACCAAGTTCCCAATGTGCCTAAAATCAGAAGGCTCCCTTTTTCTTAGCTTTCTTTTTAACAGTCTGCATTATGCCAAAGGTATTGTTTCTTAAATGTAGCCAAGATGAATTACCTTGGAAACATAAATCAGGCACTTTGATAAATGAATTAATTTGATAGCAGTAAAACTATTATTGGTTATATTCAGTTGAATTATATGAAAATACCATTTTTGTAAGTCAAAACAAAATAGTGCCAGTTTTATAGATTACTAAGTATTATCAACATGTGTTTTTTAAAGAAATTTTTACTTAGCTTGTGCCAATAGTTATTTTTCTTTAAATAAAGTGAATTTGCATCATCACTCTTTTTATTTATATATCATAATTATTAGTCATAAGCATAATTAAAAATAGCTCAATTATATAACTAATTAGATCCCTGTATAACACAAAAATATTTGTTTTTTTATATTTACATTTTATTAATTTTAATTGATATACAAAATCAAAATTTGTTTATACTTATAAGGCATTATTTGATATTTCAATGTGTTTATGTTGTATAGTTTTTAAATCATTTAAACATATTTATGTCAAATGTATCATTTCTTTATAATGAAAATATTCAAAATCTTTTCTTTCTAAAATAGACCATGAGTTACTGATACTTATAGTCACCAAACCTTACAATATCACTGTAAAACTTTTTACTCTTATTCAACTATTACTTAGTAAATATTGAAAAGTTTATTTTTATCAAACTGTTGCTTTGTAAATATTGATCAGCTTCTCCTTATCTCATCATCCTTTCTATATTCCCTAATCTTTGCAGACCACCATTTGACTCTCAACTTGTACGTCAACTTTGTTAGATTTCACAAATTGCTGAGATCAGGTGATACTTACCTTTCTGGGCCTGGTTTATACCAGCTAACATGATTTCTAATTCCATTCATGTTGTTTCAAATAACAAGCTTTTGTCCATTCTGATGATTGAATAGTGTGTTAGTCATTTTATTCAAAATTGAAACATAATACCTGACTCCCACAACTTAAAAGAGATTTATTTTGGCTCACATTTCAATCCATAATCAGCTATCTCCAGTGCAAGATGACATGGCACAAGAACATGGCAGAGGAATACTACTCACCTCATGGAAGACAGAAAGCAGAGAGAGAGAGAGAGAGAGAGACAGAGAGAGAGACAGAGAGAGAGACAGAGAGAGAGACAGAGAGGGAGACAGAGAGGGAGACAGAGAGAAGGGGAGGGAGATAAATTCTTTCAAACCTTGTCCCTAGTGACCTACCTCCTCTGACCAGACCCCACCTCCTAACAGCAAATCAGCTATAAAATCATATAATAAAGTCACCTACCACAATACCCAAATATGAGTGCATGAGATTTTTGGAAGACATCTGGAAACAAACTATAATAAATAGTATCCCAATGTGTTTATGTATGACATATTTTATCCATTTGTCAGTTGAAAAACAATGTATTTCCATTTCTTGGCAATTATAAATAGCAGGACAATAATTTGGAACACAGACGATTTTCAAAATATTGATTTCATCTCCTTTGAATATATACTCAGTAGTGGAATTGCTGGTTCTAGTACAGTTCTACTATTAATCCTGATATATCACTTTGATTGAATTAAGAAATACCTAGAAGACTCATGAGGCACACTGTTGGGCCTGCATGAGTGATGGAGGCATTACTGAATGCACACAAAACCCATTTGAACAAAAAGCTAAACTAATTTGAATTCAAACTAGCATGAGGTGTACTATATACAGTACCTGGCTTCTTTTCTGGCATCTTCCTTCTGCTCTGCTGCTCAGACACTTTAAACAAGCTCCACCACATCCTTTGGCCATGGCATCCTTCAGGAGACTGAATCTCCTGGAACCCAAGAAAATATAAACTTTCTAATCCTTTAAGTCATGCATATCAGATATTGTGTCTCATTGGTGAGAAAATTGATTAATACAGAAAACTGATACCAGAGAAATAGCTGACCACGTGGTTCAGAAGCCTTTGGAAATAGTTGACAAGAGGAATTTGGAAAGCTTTGAACATCAGCTAGAGAAGGTCTAGAATGTGGTAAATAAAGCTACATGAGAGATTCTGGTCAGGGCTTGCAAAAACACAATGCCGACAGAAATGTGGGCAGTAAGGTCAGGGTCACAAGGTTTCAGTTGAGGTTGAGGATTCCTTTTGGAGTTGGACCAGAGGTCATGCGCATTACACTGGCAAAAAATATTACTCAGTGGCCCTGAAGCAAGGCCAGTAGATTGCTATAGCTGCTGGTTTCAAACAGGAGCCTAAAGAGAATTCTTTCTG
The DNA here is from genome assembly GCA_004027295.1 of Dolichotis patagonum. NCBI lineage: Eukaryota > Metazoa > Chordata > Mammalia > Rodentia > Caviidae > Dolichotis > Dolichotis patagonum. Next base: position 12,093 of record PVJX010031856.1, on the reverse strand, counting down.
TGGTCTGTTGGCCATTTCAGAACTTTGGAAATGGAATGGTCAATTCATCAGAAAGAAATAGCAGGTGAGTATGACGGACTTTAGGGGGCCTGCAGGGTAGAAACCCTGGTGCTTCGGGACCTGCACCATGCGATTGACTCAGGGTGCCGGGAGAACAAGGAGCTCCTCCCCTCTTGGGGGGGGGGCAGCTGTGAGTGTGGCTGACTTTCAGCAGCCCAAAGGAGAGAGACCCTGGTGCATCGGGACCTGCACAGTGCGGTTGACTTGGGGTGCCAGGAGAACAAGGAGCTCCTCCCCTCCCTGTGGGGTGGCTGTGATCCTGCCTGCTTGTGGGCTGAAAATCAGACATTTCATGTGTCCTGTCCCACCGCCCCCTCCCCGCTGCCTAGCAATTGGGAGCCAGTGAACTACACATCTTGTGAAAAGATCGTCTATGTTATTTAGTGTGAGCTCTCCATATGCAAGGATAAGGACAACCATTTGAAAGAAAACAAGAGATAATATGACAGATAGTGAAGACCTCTGGTTGTCTAGCTTTGAAATTTATGCTTTCTTATGTCCCGTTCTGTTCATTGTTGTGTTTAATATTACTCCCTTTTAAAATAAAATAAAGTAAAATAAAATAAAATAAAATAAAGTAAAATAAAATAAAATAAAATAAAGTAAAATAAAATAAAATAAAATAAAATAAAGTAAAATAAAATAAAATAAAATAAAGTAAAATAAAATAAAATAAATAAAATATTACTCACTGTTATGGTTGATATATTGTGCCAACCTGAGAAGATTACAAGTTTAACTAAGTGAATCAGTGAGCCACGGTCCTTACTTTGTAAACATTCTCGGGCTGTGCAAGAGGAGGGCACAGAGGTGGTGTGAGAGCTACATTTGTCCTTACAATATAAGGGAGGGAAAGAGGCTTGTTCTCCCCACTGTTTGCTCTTACTGATTTGCTGTCTTCTGCCTCCTTGAAGTGCTGCCCCTCTGCCATACTACCCTGTTTTGGAACCAGCTGATTATTGATCAAAATCTCCACAAACTGTGAGATAAATAAACCTTTCCTCCCTTAATTTTGAGTATTAGGTATTTTGCCCAAGCAACAAGAAATACGTAACTAAGATAGTCCATTTTGTGCATAGCTGAGCCTTTATGTCAGACAGAGTTTAGGGCAATGGACCAATTAACATGGTAGGATGATGGAGACCATTACCCAGTGGCTCTGAGCAGGATTTAAATTTTACTATTTGGCTTTCTATGTTTATCTGTGAGTGTGTCCTAGGCCTCGGCCCCTTGCCGGGTGATGGGAGCTCATTCATAGTAAGTGAACCTTTATGAATCACTGGTCCTGGCTGAGGCCTGTAATGGCCTGTGAGGCCAGAGATACATCAAAGGGCAAGACAAGGCCACAGCTGAAGACACCTTGGCTCCCCCACTAATTAAGTAAATGGAGACAGCAGTTAAAGAAAGTTCACTCCTGCAGTCTCAATCCTACTATGAATGTCATCTTGGAGATAAGATGATTCTCCTAAATTGGCATAATTTACCACTTGGAGAAGTCTTTGACGTTACTTCCAAGGCCCTGCTCATTTCCTGGCTTTTTTCAGTTTTCTCACCTTTTGTCCTTGGTCCTTGCTCCTAATAAAAGTGGGATGATCCAGAGAAGTTGGGGTCTTAGCCCTCATAGCCTTGAGCTCAACTAAAGTGGTTTGACCCTCCTGGAGACCTAAAAAATCATACAACTGTCTCTTTTTAATTAACCTCTTTTGGAAGATTGGGGATCTAGGTCAGGACCCAATAGCAGAGGAAATTTCTGGGTAGTGTAATATTTAGGCTGTTACTGGCTGCTTTCAGCCATATCAAGGTAAGCATCAGAAAACTTTGAAAATCATAATGCTGGCCCAGAAGAAAGCATTTGTGAGGTTGCAGCCAAAAAGGTGACTCCTGAAGAGATTGTTGGCACCTTTAAGAAAAAAGAAGAAAGAAAACAGTAGGTATACTTTACATAAGGACAAAATGGCAGCTGCCTGAGAGCGTCTCAGGAATTGGCAAGACCTCACTGATGGCAGGTTCCAAGTGTCAACTTTTTCATTTGAGAAGGAAGCTCTGAGCTCCCTGTTCCTACTAGGACATTTGTTCCCTGGGGTTCACCTCACTGTAGTGATAGAAACTCAGAGATGCAAGGAACCTGATGCTGTTGAGGAACAATGTAGACTGTGAGTAAAGCCAATCTGAGAGAAAGTCCATTTAGGCTGCAACCAGCAAAGCCATGCATGTTGGGCTACCCACATCCATTGGAACTCACGTCTTACTAATTTATGCCCTGGATGTTGCGTAAGGAATTACAGGAGTTAGTTTGCCCCACTAGGTTTTGGTCTCACTTTTCTGTGATTAAAAAGTGCCTATCAGCTAGTAAAATATACTGTAAGTGTATTTGGATGGGTGATAAAGGCCTGGTCTTGGATGAGACGTAAGGTCTCTGGCTTCTTCCTGTTTTACACAGTTCTACTGGTCTGCTTCCTGGTTTCCACAAGTTAAAAAGTTCCACTATGCTTTTCTGCCAAGAAAAGCTTCTTCTTTAAATTGTGGGTGTCACTTGTTATGTCTCAGCAATAAGAAATTTGGCTAATACATATAATGTCTCTATCTTTATTTGTTGGGAGGACTCTATACTGTTTTCCATAATGACTGTACTAATTTCCTTTCCCAACAATAATGTTTAATTTTTTCTTTTCCTCCTCATATTTGCCATAACTATTTTTAGACTTTTTGAAAATATCTATTCTTAATGGAGCAAGGTGGTTTCTCATGGTTTTTTTATTTGTCTGTTTGTTTGTTTACTGGGTTTCTCTATGTTGCTCAGGTTGGCTTTAAGTTCAAACAATCATGACCTAGCTTTCCAAGTAGCTGGCATCAGAAGCATGCACCATTGCACCCAAATCCCTTTTCTGCTTTTGATATACATGCCCCTGATTAGCGATGTTGAGCATCTTGTTTCATGAACATGTGGGTCATTTGTATGTCTTTTGAGAAATGTGTCAGGTATACAGATTCTCAATCTGCTTATTTGATTCTTGTTATTGTATTTTAGAGTCTCTTATGTATTCTGAGTGTTATTCCTTGCCAAATATGTACATTATGATAATTTTTCACTTTTTTATAGGTATCACTTCACACTTATGGTTGTTTTCTTGCTTTATAGCATCGTTTAAACTTGCCATAATCCCATTTCCTTTTTTTGTTTGTTTGTTTTGAGATCTTGTTAAAAAACTGCTTTCCCATTCCAAAGTCCTATGGAATTTCTACTGTTTCATTACATGTTTTTTTATATGGATTAATAGCATCAGATCTCTCATTTAAATCTTAGAATCACTTAAATTTAATTTTTGTTAATGGTTACACAGAGGAGGACCTAGTTTTATTCTTCCACATAGCAGATTTTCAGTATTTCCAGCACCTATTATTGAAAACTGTCCTTTTTCTATTGTGTGTTCTTAGTACTTTTTTCAAAAACTATTTGATGTAGATACATATGTATATTTCTGTGATGATTATTCTGCATTTGTTTTTGGTTGTGTTTTATGGCATTACCATGTTCTTTTTCTTACTAATGCTGAGTATTATGGTTTAATATGAAGCTTTTAACTGCTCTTTTTGACTAACATTCCTTTGTTTTGTTTTGTTTTGTTTTAAGTGATTTGTTGTTTTGTTGTTTTGGTGGTTCCATACAAATGTAAGATTCTTTTATCAAGTACTCTTAAGAAATGTCATAATGTATGGTTCTTTTATAGGGATAGGCTGGCAGCAAAATTCAAACATCCTTTCCTTTCCTTTTACCAATGCAATAATTTTTATCTCATAATTGCAAAGTTTTGGATAGTGTGGTTTTGTTCTTATTTTTGTTTTTTTGTACCAAGGTTAAAATTTATAACAACCACTGTTAAATTTCTGTCATATTAATTTGAAATTTTGTATCATAATTTTGTTGTTGTTGTTGTTATTTGCCTTTGTTGTTGATTTTTGTTTGTTTACTTGACTGCTATTTTTTCTCTGCTTTTTTCTCTTTAAAATAAAAAAAACAAAGATTTTTGCTTGATTTTTAAAAATTGTTTCTATGTCTCTTTGGGGGCTTCTTTATTGGGATAATCCTCTCCTCTGTGTTCCCTCAAGGCTCGTTATCATTCCTTGAGATAGCTGTTTTAATTTCTCCATCTGCAATATATCCCCTACTGTTTATGTTTTGCCAGTTTTTGGTGCCTTATTTTGATTGCTACACAAAGTCGTGTTTTTAAAAAACTTCTTGACACTCGTTGGTGCCTAATGTTATATGGGCATTGAAGAATGAGGGGTTTATTCCACTGTTTATGATTGGACTTTGTGATACTTTTTCCAGAAATTCTAAATTGACTGATTATTTTCTGAATGTGTAGGCACTTCTGATATTTTTGAATAAAGTGCCCTAAGTCCATGTTTTTTTCTCAAATTTGAAGTTGGTGTGTTATTCAGCACAAACTGGGGATATCTAAAAATGGTAGGACATACTCACAAGCCACTCTTTATGGATGCTAATGGAATTGGTATAGATCTGCACAGAATCATGGTGGGGTAACCAGCTCCAGGCTTCTATGCCATGCCTGTGGCCACTATTACCAGAAAGCAGTGTCACACAATAACCTCCAAGCCTATTCAGACCAGGATGGCAATGAATAAATCAAAAGCCTAAGTTTCTATGGGCTGCCTAGAAGTGTGGTAGACACACAGTTTGAGAGAATTGCAGCCATCCACAGATGATGCTGATTTGGCAGAAGTTCCATCGATAAGTTTTGGGTGGCTCTGCCTGATACTGGAAACGTCACAGAGTCCAACTTTATGCACTGTCTGGTGAGGAAGATATTGGGATATGTCCAATGTTAGCTTTCACCTGCCTGGCACCAAGTTCCAAGGAAAAATCTTGTGTTTACTGTCCTATATTCAGAAAATGCAATCTTCTTCCACACTAAATTGTGCACACTGAGAAAATGTTGGCAAAGATAGTTCCTTTGCCTTTAAGGTTGATGCTAAACTGAGTTGCACAGCTTTAAGTACATTCATAATCTAAAGGTGCTGTTAAGCTTACATTTCAGCTAGCTGTGACTTATGACAAAACTCTCCAGTTGGTGCCAGAACAAGTGTAGAGGCTCCATCTGTGAGCACTGACCAGGAGATAGCTGTGCTACCCAAGATTGGTGGACACGTGATAAGGACATCTTTGGCCATAAAGACTGATGCTAAGCTGACTCATACTTCAGCTGCACACCATCGGGATCCTGAATAGTTTCAGCACATGGAAGTATGTTCAAGCTCTGCACAAAGACCGGCAAAATGTAGACCAAAATATGAGTCTATCCCACTCATACTCAGGTTTCTGTTTGATTCTAGTATTTCAAAGGCTCCTTTTGTGTATCTAGGGCTCTTTGATTTTCATCAAAGTAATGTCCCGCTCTAGCTGTTTTTCTCTGCTCCTTAACAAATAGAGTTGTGTTCTACCCTCTGGTGCCTGAGGTGGAGGAAGGAGTGATAGAATCAGTTAGCTGTTAGGTTAATGCAATTCCAGGAGCTATGTCCATGGTACTTGCTGTTAGGCAGAGACTGTAAGATTCTCTCAGGTACCATTTTGACTACTGAGGACCTGGTATTGAGGTTCATATGTAATGGCCTTAATACTTTTTCCTTCCCATAAATGGCAAGCTTCTTTCTCTAGATGACACTGCTTCATGTGGGAGAAGGGTTAAGATGGGCGTCTTTTCTATCATACTGAAACCAGGCACTATGGTCTTTCACCTGACTTCCTTAGTTCTAGTAAAATCAATTTGGTGTGTGAATAGTCATTCAAACCGGTGTGCCTGTGTAGTCTCTTATTCCACCCTTATCTTGCTCTTTTTACTTTATATCTCTTGAAATACTTATTTTTATCTCTAAAATAAATTTAATAGGTATAGTTTAGATGTCATTTGTAATATTTTAAGAATTCGTTTATTGCTACATTTGTGTAACAATGATTTATATAATTTTTTTGCCTTTTCCTACAACTTAACTCAATTCCAAGATTTTACTGAATAATCCATACTCTGTTATATTTATGTAATTTTCCCAAAGAAAAGTTTGTACCTATCAAATGACTAACCAAGAATTTATTTTTTTAAGTTACATATTGTCATCTTAGAAATAGCTGTTCAAGTTACAAAATCAAAGCATAAAAGGCAGATAGACAATCAAAAATGACAGTTCAAACCATTCTGTTTGATGATCCAACAAAAACATAATAGTGATTATCTATCTTACACACTTAAACATACACACAGTTATATCCTTTAGAGCACTTTCCTCCCCTTTCATTTTTATAATATCTATTATAAATTTTGGATCTTATTACTCTTTCAGTTTTTATTATTTTTTAAACTGGAGAGACAATGTGATATTTACAAATGAGTCATTTCACTTATGAGGATAGTCTCAAGTTGCCTCCATCTATAAAAGCCTCAAGATTTTCTTTTTTCACATCTGAGTAATATTCCATTGTATAACAATACCACATCTGTTTCATACATTCTGAGATTGATGGGCATTTTGGTTGTTTCCAAGATTTAGTTATGACAAATTGTGCTGCTATAAACATGGGTGCACATATAGCACTGTGACATGACCTTTTCAACTTTTCTGGAAAAATACCCAAGAATTTCTAAAGTTTCTCTATTATTAAGATTCCTATCAGTCTTTAGTCTTAAAAACTCATTATCTCACAAACATATTCTAACCTTCACAAAATGCAGATGAATTTGAATAGCAAAACCAATTACTTACCTTCAAAAGATTTTGGCACCAATAATTTTCCATAATTTATTTTCCCTCTATCTTAGGACCCTTTAAAACAGCTTTGGAAATATCGGGTTTAAATTTAAAGGCTATTTCTTTTTTTAAAAAAAATATCCTTATTTCTTCAGGCATTAATGATATTTTTTCTCAGTTCCTTGCTTCCATATTTATCATATGCTGTCTTATACATTTCTCTGCTATAAAGAATAGCTTAGCCTCTTAAAAGGATCATTCTTTACCTCATGTATTTGTATACAGTAAGTGCTTAAATGTTGCAAGAAAACATAACAGAAAGCAGGCTTTAGAAAATGCATATCGTCTTTGTAGGAATAAAGCATTTTTCAATTTTAATATTGAAAACACTGTCAAAAGGTTTACATTTTTTGAAATTCTATATTGTTTCTATCCTTTTTATGTTTTGCTTTTTACTTTTTATTAAAAATAAAAGACAGAATGAAACAAAAAATGAATAGAAGAAAATCATAAAGATCAGAAAACACAATCCTTTATCACACTGTCAACATGATTTTTCATATAGATCAACATTTTGACTCTCACATTTCTGTAAAAATCAAAAGGACTCAGAATCAATGCCACTTTGGCATGATTGATGTAACTTTGTGGTAAGTTGTGGGATAAGTTGGAGCTCTAATTTTGTTCCTTTACAAAGTTGTTTAGACTACTGTGACTTTGTTTTAATTTTTAAAATTAAAAAATTAAAATGTTTAAATATAGTCCAGATTATTTTCTTACAATCAAACTAAAGCAATGTTGTATTTGAGTCAAATAATATTTAATTTCTCTTTCTTTTGTGTCTTCTCCACTTTTCTTATTTAAAAAATTGATGCAGTTTTAAAATTGCTTTTTCCCCAAGAGATTTACTTGAAAGAACTTATTCTTTAGAAAAGTTATACTATTTTTGGCTACCTATCTAATTATATATTTTATAAATCATTACTTATACTACCATGGTTTTTAAATTCCATACAGTAGTATATTTAAAATAAGCTATCTTATTTCAACTAAATAATCCCAAAGGATCAAAATCACTAGGTAGCCACAAAACCTCATCATTTTATACTTGTTTGAGTTTTTATTGTACTTTTAGAAACCACATTGTGGTGACATTTTCTACCTAATCTGTAATTATAGCATTATAAGAACATTAAAAACCCACATGAAATACATATTTCCTTTATAAAAATAGAAATTAATTTGTATTTCCTCTTCTTGCCTCTCTAAGCCAGGCAAAGCTGTCCTTACCTATTCTTGCCTTTAAATACCCATCTTGTTGCTGCAAACTTTTTCACTGCATGTTTGCACCTTCTATTTTAGAAACCAGCTTCATGTTTGGCCTTTCTTTGTAATGAAATTCTGAATGTGTTCACAGTAGATTAATACACTACTTTTTTATTCTCGGGGAAAAATGCAAATGTCACTCTGGTAGTTCTTTGTGTGATTGAAAAACTGTGTCAGGGAGCCACACTACTGTATTGGTTCTGAGTTTTATACTAATATTTCTTTTGTGAATTACACTTGTGTGTAACTCACAGGCTGTGAACTCATGGATTAGCTTTGGCTTTTAGGTCTATTTCTCTTATTTTTATAAAGTCAATGCTGTCTGTGAAAAAAATAAGGCACCTACATGCTTCTTTATAAAACCCATCTCTGAAATTATTAAAATGGTAGGATATGTTTCAACTTGTAATAAGATTTTTTTCTATTAGTGTTTTTCTTTTTGATACTGACAATACTTCAATGCCATTCATTCAGTCTTGACACTATGAGTTATTTTCGTGATCTACAGACCAACATAGGCCAATAGATGATATAGAATAAATCCATAACCTGATTTTTAATGCTGACATAGACATCATGAAACATTAAAAAAAAATCCAGTGTCCGTGAGTTTGTTTAGAATGTCCTTTCATCTTACAACTTCTATCTCTTACATACTCATTCTGAATCATGCTACCTTGTGCCAACATTTACTGAAAGTTTTCTGTGACTCTCATTTTTAGGCTAGATTAAGTTTTCTTTCTTCTGTATTCTCAGAATGCTTTATTTATACATCTCTAATTATAGTATCTTTGTTTTCTGAAACTTTAAACTTCTTTAAAACCTTGACTTCATCTTAATTACCTTAGTTTTCCTCAAGTGGAATCCAGTATTGGATGACACCAGAATAATGAATTTCACAAAACTTTGCATGTTGAAAAATCATATACTGAAACTAACATATCTAGTGAGAGAATAAGGATAATTTTGTAATCAAAACAATAGAAGAAATACTTTTGTCATTCTGGAAGAGCTTGGTGATTTTTACTTAAAAATATTTTAAAAGCTATAATACCAACCACATAGGGTGGACTACAGAAATCAATGAGCTTTTCTGTAAAATAAAGCTAAAAGTAGCTTGATGGAATAATGTGAAGCTGCTGGGCTATGAATACAACAGAAAAGCTATGTAATTGCATGGGGAAGTGATTGAAACTGTAAGTACTGCCAAGACTGAACACATGAATATTACAAAGAAAACATCTGGAATAAATTGTCATTATGTACAAGACTGTGTTTCTCTATCTGATACTCAGATGTAATAACACCTATAGCATTCATTTGCATTCTTGGAAGTATCAAAGGTGAACAATGGTGACATCTGCATATGGACATCACCTTCCTATCTATCAATCAGTTACAAACTAACTTGAGCTACAGAAATAAGCTTCATAGTCTACTTGACAAAATTATATGAACTTTAATAAATGTAATATTGCCTTTAAAATATCAAATTTCTTCATAATGACATTATCTATAATTTAATAAGACTCATTTCTCCAAGATGATAAATTTATTCACTGTACTTTAAAGTACTGTATGTTTTACTTGTACAAACTTCCTGAAATTCACAAAAGTTTTGAAACTTAATTGGAAAAACTATATCCAATTGAGGAAAACTGACATGAAAGATGTTTAATCAGTAGTTCCTGAATTATTTAGTTTAATAAGATATAGTCCACTTCTCTACTTGAAAATCATATTGATAATTTAGAAATACTTAATTTAAAATTATTTCTTAAACCAAAATAAGAATTATTAGTATGTTGCACATGACATTTTGAGTTTGGTAGAAATCTTTTCCTGTATTCCTTTGAGCCATTTCATCTTTCATTAGCTGAGAAATAAGTTCAGCAGATATGATAAGCATTTCCACAATGGTCAGAAAAACTGCATAGCTGTTAGGGAATGTGGTAAAATTCTAAATCTGACAGATTTGAAGCATCCTGAAAACTTAAATTAGGCCATTCATTCAGAAAGCATTTTTTTGCATGCTTATCAAACTCCAGACACCATTAAAAACTTGGAAAGACAGGTGATAATGTAATAAAGACTCTTCAAGGATTTCACAGTGACTTCACTGAGGTTTCAGCTCAGCATTTTTAATGATCATGTGTGTGGACTTGGTAATCATCCTCTGATGAAGTACTTTTCGCCATGCTGAATAAAATAAATAGGATTTTTTAATAGAAACACAGCTTTGCACATTTTATTTTTATATTTCTTCCTGTTGTTTGAACAAAAGGACCTGTGTCATGGTCTCTGACTATGTAGTGTCTCCATCTGTGATCTCCAGTAATTTGCTTCCCTTTCAGATCAATAATCTCCTCAACTGTGAAATCAGAATTGAACTAGATTACCATTATTTTTTTCAATAACATAACCTAGATCCCTTTTAATCTCATTAAAGACAGAAGTAGAAGTTATGGAAATTGTGGCATTTGATCTTAGCTTTTTAATCTGGTAGCACTTTCATTTTGTATACAAGAAACAAACTCAGGACCTTGTGCTTGCCAGGCAGGCGCTGTGCCACTGAACTATACTCCCAGCACTCTGGTAGCATTTTAAACGGTAGTAGCTTTAAATTTGGTAGCAGTTTAATCAAATGCTTAAGATGGCAGAAATTATAATGTCAGGAAGGAGTCAGTCATTATAATAAAAATTTAATAATGCAATTTACTTGAGGCTATGTGCTTGGTTATTGCTCAGCTGGGCTTCATACTGACTGGCTATTTGTTATAATGCATTTTATAGGTACACAATTTTAGTATTTAGTAGAAATTTAGTTTCTAATCCAGAATCATATGTATTTCAGGGCTTTAATTGTATTCTTTGAAATAATAACAACTATTTTATCTCTATTCATGAAACTCAGAAAAAAGCACAATAAAGTAATGACTCTCCAAGGTGAATGAGTCCCTTCACATATTGCTAATACTAAGATAACACGTTCAGTCATTTATAAAACGTCAACTAGTACTAACTAAATAGATCTCATAGAAGTCATACCAGCTCACTGCTTGTCACGTTCATTTACCAAAAAAGAGTAAAATTTAGGCTGTTGTAACTTTGAATTAAAAAGGCATATACTTTTACACTTGCAATGTATGTATATATTATTATATTATATTATATTATATTAATCACATATAATATATATATTTGCTATTGTAGTTATATATAAGCTCAAATTCCAAAATTCCAGGTTGTGAAACATGTGGATTAAAAAATATGTTTCTCCTGAGGGTTTACATTTGACCACACGTGGAGTTACATGATATATACCTAAAACTACAGAATATACTTTCTTTCACACATCGAATGAAGTTACCTCACAATCACAAGTTCATTTTAGAATCACAACCAACTTATGATAGCTGTTAAGATTGTTACCATTATACTACTTTATAAGACACTTAAAATCAAGTTACTGTACCCTACCCAAATTCAGACAGACTGAACTTAATTCCAGCCTAAGCTCATGGCATATGCACTATCCCATATGTAAGTTGTACAACAAAGTACATAATCAGATGAAGGCTATAAGTAGGATTCATTTATTCCTTTATAAAACTTATTAGTGTTGGATCAATGAATGATAATCTGTGTATTATATGTGCATGATAGCTTGAGGTGGAATACCTGTGCAAACAATTCAAATGTGTATTATGAGTCATCTGTGGCATCTTTATAAAGTTTCTGGTGCACAGAAAACATTTAGAAAAGGTAGACAGTAATGCCATTGCTAATGTGTGTGTGCAAAATCCTGAAAGGAGTCAGGAAACTCCAAATTCAGTTTTTATCAATAATGGAATTTCCCAGAAGATAATAATCATTTCCTATATATGAAACACATTGATTTAGGAATTACTGATTACTAAAAGAAGCAAAATTTTTGGTCTCAAC
>PVJX010031855.1:9348-20984 GCA_004027295.1 Dolichotis patagonum | reverse complement strand
ATCAGGCACAAGACAAGGATGTCCATTATCACCACTGCTATTCAACATAGTACTGGAAATACTAGCCAGAGCAATAAGACAGGAAAGAGAAATAAAAGGAGTAAAGATAGGAAAAGAGGAAGTTAAATTATCATTATTTGCAGATGACATGATACTTTACATAGAAGACCCCCAAAACTCTACTGAAAGACTTCTAGATGTAATTAACAAATTCAGCAAGGTAGCCAGATACAAAGTCAATACACAAAAATCAATAGCATTTCTATACACTAACAACAAAAGTACTGAGAGAGCAATAAGAGAAACTACACCCTTTACACTATCATCCAAAAAAATGAAATACTTAGGAATTAATCTCAGGAAAGAAGTAAAAGAGGTATACAGGGAAAATTTATAATACCCTGAAAAAGGAAATTGAAGAGGACCTCAGAAAATGGAAAGACATCCCCTGTTCATGGATAGGAAGAACAAACATTGTAAAAATGGCCATTCTCCCAAAATTACTATACAGATTCAATGCCATCCCAATCAAAATACCACTAACATACCTCATAGATCTGGAGAAATCACTCCTAAAATTCATTTGGAGCCAGAAGAGACCTAGAATAGCAAAGGCAATTCTAAGCAACAAAGGCAAGGCAGGAGGCATCACAATCCCTGACTTAAAATTATGCTATAAAGCTACAGTGATAAAGTCAGTATGGTACTGGAATAGAAACAGACCTGAGGATCAGTGGAATAGATTGGAAGATACAACCACAACCGCAAACTCACTGAACCACCTCATCTTTGATAAAGGGCCAAACATGCTCGCTGGAAGAATGACAGTCTCTTTAACAAATGGTGCTGGAAAAATTGGCTGTCCATATGCAGAAGACTAAAACTAGACCCATGTCTATCACCGTACACTAAACTAAAATCTAAATGGATTAAAGATCTAAATATTAAAACAGAAACACTAAAACTGCTGGAAGACAAAGTAGGCAAAAACCTCAAAGATATAGGGGTAGGAAGAGAATTCATGAACAAGAACCAAAGTACACAGGAAGTACTTCCCAGAATCAATAACTGGGACCACATCTTTCTTATTAAAGAGTTTCTGCATGTCAAAAGAGATTTCCAGCAGAGTGAAAAGAAAACCCACAAATTGGGAAAAAATCTTCATGGACAGTGCCTCAGCCAAAGGACTTTTGTCTAGAACTTATAAAGAATTAAAAAAAAATCAGACCCTCGAAATTCAAAGACCCAATCCAAAAATGGGCATCTGAAATGAATACACAGTTTTCAGATGAAGAAATACGAATGGCAAATAAATACATGAAAAAATGTTCATCATCATTAGTCATGAGAGAAATGCAAATTAAAACAACACTGAGATTCCATCTCACTCCAGAAAGAATGGCCAAGATAGAAATCACTACCAACAAGTGTTGGAAAGGCTGTGGGGAAAAAGGAACTCTTCTACACTGTTGCTGGGAGTGTAGACTGGTGCAACCACTGTGGAGGTCAGTCTGGAGATTCCTCAAAAAGCTGGGTATGGAAGTCCCATTTCACCCAGCTATTCCACTTCTAGGCATATTCCCAGAAGAACTGAAAACATCATACCACAGTGATATATGTGCACCCATGTTTATAGCAGCACAATTTGTAATAGCCAGATCTTGGAAACAACCTAAGTGCCCATCAACTGAAGAATGGATCAAAAAGTTGTGGCATTTTTATACAATGGAGTATTACTCAGCTATAAAGAATGATCACATCGAGGTATTTATAAATAAATGGACATGACTTGAGACCATTCTCTTAAGTGAAATAAACCAAACTCACAAGGGTAAATACCATATAATCTCCCTAATATGTGATTTGATAAGAGTATATAAGACTTTACGGTAAGCATGAGTCCCCATCTCACAGCTTCGAAGTCTTTCAAAGTTTTCAATCATCAGTTGGAATGGTTTTATCCTGTTTTGCTTGACTGTATCATTCTTGATGATATGAATAGCTGTTTTGAAGAAAACAAAACATTGTGACAGCTATTGCTGATTTAATATCATCCTTCTTAGAAGTCCTACCATGCTTTTTTTTTTGTTCTACTACCATTGTTTCTATCACATTGTGTCTTATTGGAATTTGAATATGTGTGATAGCTCAAACAAATTTTTTTCTTTTCTATCAAAAATGAGATATTAGTACCCATTGAACATTTTCTGTTATTCGGTTCAGAAAGCCCTGTAATTCTTTCACTCTATGCATGGCTTTATACTATTGTGTTATGTTTGATATTATTGTATTTGAAACTATGCTCAACTATAGCAGAGCAAGAGATATGCTGTTAGCTACTGTTGCTGTCCAGTTGACTTAATGTAAAGTACTGTGTTGCCTATGTTGTCCTGTTCTGATCTGCTCTGTACTGCCCCCTTTTGTTTTATTCTCTTTCAAATAAAAAAAAAGTAAACCTAAATTTATATTTTAGTAGAAAATGGCGTGTTGAATGATGGCATTTTGGCCCAGTAAAAACACTAACTGGCAACATAACAGTGATGACTAATATTTACTGAGCATAATATGTGTCACATGTACTTATCAATGCTTCACATCAATCATTCCATATGATTGCGCTAACCTACATAAGGTGTAGAGAAGTTTCTAAAAAAGTCACCTAAAATTCAAAATCAATGGAGTGACAAAATTAAAGTTTGAACCCAGAAATGCAACTCCAAATTTTGATTTTTCAAGTCACCACAAACTGAATTATGATTCCAAAGAATCCAAAGAATCCTCAGAGAGTAAGTGAAACTTCTAACAACTATTTTACAATAGGACACTGAACTAGAACAAACCAGATATGTAGAGTGATAAAGTTATCGCTCTTATTAAAGAGCTTGGAGATAAAGATTTTCTTAAATGAGATTTTCACCTCTTCTTTCTTTCCAAAATAATAACAAAATATTGCATGATATACAGTTGGATTCTAACCAGTATCCTTTGATATTCAAATTATTTAAGAAGGAGTATGGTGCAACAGAGGTAAAACAGAGCCCCAAGGCGCCCTAGTGATTAGATGTACCTCATTAGACTTACATCTCATTCAGTTTTAGCAGCATGACCAAAATACTAGGGGAAAATGGTGGTGCTCAGGATTGGTGCTGTTTTCTACCAGTTCAGAAATAATTGAAATATGCTACAGTCTGGAAGATCTGACACAGTTACAAATGGTGCACAGAGGCTGCCAGCAGTCCCTACTCTGAACACATACCATTTGCTCATAAAATATGAGAACAAAAGGCTTATTGTTTATAAAATTATTTGACATAATACAGTAACAATGACATTGTTTTGTCAACTCAGTTGTTACTGCTTTTGAAAAATCTGAAAAAGAGGAGGAAAATAACACTGCAATCAAAACTGAATTGCATAGCTAAGGCTGCCATAAGAAAATATATTATTTAAAGACACCTTGGAGATCACAAAATTGCAGTATTTTATGAAAGATGCACCACATCTGAAATAATTTTTACTACAGTAGCTATTTTACAATGTCTCTCTGGACTCATCGGAAATATAAGTAGGTTTGCATGTGATCAATTCTTTACTTACGACCATATGCAATCTAATAAAAAGTCATTTCTGTATAATGCCTGTTTCTAACATAAATGCCAGTATCTACTATATCTAAGTATCATGTGCTCTTTTCTTTTTAAGATCAGTCTTCCTGGTGAGAGTTTAAAATTCCTATTCCAACTGAGATATAAAGAAAAATTAATTAATAAAACAAAGTAATAAAGTAACATAGTTTTGTATCCTGATTTAAGATACAGTACAAAACTCTTGGGTTGAGAGCATAAAAGATTTTTTTTATGAATATAAAGATGGGTGAGAGATTTATGAACTATGTTTTCAAAGCTAAAAACAAAAGAACAAAAGCATTTTTTGTGCTAGTGTAAGTATTGCTTTAGTAGCAAAGTATGATACATTCCTTGTTGTAAAATGCAGAATATAGAACTTTAGACAATTAAGATAACTGCATCTTTACCTTGTCACTCTCCTATTTCCTGTATGAAGCAACTTTCATAAATTTCTCTTTATGCAGACATTTTATTCATATGCATATACACATATACACACTCAAGAATCAAAGTGAACAATGCCTCTTGTGATTCTTTATTAATTTTTAAAGCATCATCAAAAATAATACTTAATGTAAGTCTAGAGAAACAGAAAGAGGATTAATTTCTTAGTCCCAGAACATTGCTCTCCTCCTCAGTACTTCACACAAAAAAATCCTGACAGTTTGTTTGTTCTATTGTTTTCCCTTCTAAATGGTTTGTCATTAGAATCTTTTTAAACTGTGAAATCTGTACAAGGCAGAGTGAGCGTGGCTAGACTAGATAATCAGCTCTAGGATCTTTCTTTGTCACATTGCCAAAAATGAGTCTTGCAAACTATCTTGCCCTTTTTTCTATATATGTAAAGGAAAATTCTTAAACCAGGTGATTTGAAAGCTTACCTTTTCTTTCTGAGATGTTTTTGTCTTTCAGTTGGTTAATTTTTGATGTTGTTTATGTTTTTTTATCCTAACTGAAAATGGAACTATTCCATGACAAAACCTCCAAGATCAAAAAGTTACCTAAATTTTGATTAAAATATTTAATTATTTGTACAATAAGAGTATTTCAGTAAGATATATAGGTTTGTCTTTTATCAAAAATATTAATGTCAGAGCACCAGAAAGAGCATATATTACCTAGCATCAATAGTACCTATTGTGGCTTGTATCTAGATGCCACACACCAAAGTCTCATGCAAAGATAGGTGGGCCTTTTCAGAGATGGCTGGACATAGACTGTGTGATGTTACAATTAATTGTGTGATGATAAGATCAAGAGTGAGTGATTACTAAACTAGTCCACTAACTGGTTTGCCGTAGATCTGGGTGCGGATAGGGTAAGCCTACTCTGAATGTGAGTGCTCCTGCCCTAAAAGCATGAAACCTAGATAGAATATGAGGGACAGAAAGAGGGCTGCTGTCATCACTCGGCAGTTTGCTATTTTGCTGCTCGATGCTTTGTTACCTTCTGTCTACCATGGATTCTTTCTCCTCTGCCATGCAATCCTGGCTTGCAGCCATCTCACTAGGTACTGAAACATCTACATACTGTGAATTACAGTAAACCTTTCCTCTTTTAACTTTGGGCTATGCGAAAATTAGCTAAGACATACCTAACATTCGTCAAATAGTTGCTTTGTCTAGAAACATCTTAAGTACTTTCCATATAGCCTCATACACCATAATCTTTCCACTGATCATTAATTCCATTAGGGAATGTACAAAGAAAGAGGGGTAGCTTGGGATTCACACCAGATTCTAGTACATTCTTCAGCTAAGAGAAGGTTGTTGTAGTATTTCTCATTTCAAACATACATAGGTATATGCACAGGATTGTGTAATGTCACAATTTTGGGGTATATTGAATGTAAACATGTTACTAAGAGGTCATTTAGGGTTTCCTAAATCCTGAAATTTACAAGCATGTCTCAAACTAGTTTCAGAATCTTGGTAAGAATCTTTGATACTCTTTCTGTAAATTTTCAAACTCTTTTCTTCTTTATTTCCTCTTTGAAGCAGATCATGTAATGATCATTGTTACAAAACTGTTCCTATTACTGACCATAAGAGCTTTAATCGTGTTCAGCATTTCAACTATGTTTGATTTTATTACAGATTTTGAAGTCAAAGAAAAGGTCACATTTTGGATGGCAGATATTTTATTAGATGTAAACTCAGTTCCTCTGCTGTTTTGAAAGTCCCCTTTCCTAAGCCTCATTTAGTCCTCTTCTCCAAGCAGAAATGCTAAACGATGGCTCTGTTGGATGCTTGAAGTCGATAGGAATCAGTTCTAATTTTCCCTGTATCTTGTAAAGAATTCTCCATAGTTACACAGGGAAGGAAAAAAGGCAGGTGTGTGCATCTTATCTATAGAAAGTGACGAGATGTGTTACAGCAACCTTATCTCTCCTTTACTCACCCAAACTTCTCACCTTACATCCAATAGAAAACACACACACACACACACACACACACACACGCAAGATTTTCTCTTTTGGCATTGTAAGTAACACAACAGTTCAGCTCATCTTTGGTATATGTGCTCTTCCAGGAAAATGGATGTCAAAGAGGGGGAAAAAACATAAAAAATCAAATCCCAGCTCCAAGATCACAGTAGAATCTACTGTCTATCTTATTATCTTGTTTCTCATCATCCTATTTGGATACTGAAGAGATGAAGGAGTCAAGTGATAGTTTAAGAAATATTTGTGGATAATTTTTTTTACTTAGAGTATTTACTAGGTATCTGTGATACAGACCATGAAGTAACAGATCATCTGATTATATACTTTATTCATTTTTAATTCTAAAATAGAGATTTGGCGTATTTAGTAGAAAGTTTTATTTTCATATACTGGCTAGTGGGTGCTATTAAAATTGATTTTGTGAATTTAAAGTGCTGGAGTTAGCACAAACCTTAATTATTCAGCTAACACTTCACTGTACATTTAGTTAATTAGTGAGTTTACTTAATTCACTCCTGCATGCAAGACATTACCACTAAATAGTTCTCTTCAGAAATCAGTATCCATAAATTTTAAATTCTCAAAAACTGTGATAAGGAAGAAAATTTTTTTAAAAACTTTTTTTCTGAATACCTTTACATTAATCAGTTAATTAAATTGGCTACATACAACTTTTCCATCAAAGCTACCCAAAATATAGGAGATAATTCAGTCAGGAAGAGCACATGTTAGAAATGTAAAGCAGGGATAATATTAAAAATGTCAAAAAAGCCTTAGAGTAAATAATGATATTATAGCTTTATATTAAAAATGAATGAAATATTAAGAGACTGATTAATGAAGGTCAGAGAAAAATGCAAATATGCATGAGACTAGCAAAAATTTTGCTTTTGTATAAAACTGGTTTTTTTTTCATATTTAAGTACTTATTAGAACTAAACAAAGCACATAGCATTTTTCATATCTAATAGCATAAATCTGAAAATTCTCTGCAAATCAGGCATTATTACTACCATTTGCTGATGAGTAAACAGCCTAAAAAGCAAGGTAACTTTCTCAAGGTTTCATGAAAACTGCATGGAGGAAACAAGTTTTGGGTTTCAGTTTGTTTGATTCCAAGACCTTACAGTTTTATACTGAATTCTTTGCTTCCTTTATACATTTAACTGGGATAATTAGAAAAATATTAAAAATTGCCAAATTGGTTGAAGGTAAAAATATAAAAGGAATTTTCATAACTTGATCCTAGATTTGGGATTTCAAGTACATAGAGAGCTAATATTGAAATCACACTTGCAGTTTCACCTTAAATAGCAATAAAATTTCTATTATAAGGTCTATTCTTATTTTTCTTTTTTTTCACACACCACTAGAACACTTTTACAGCTAAAGTTTTACCTCATTGTGTTAACTTAAAAATACATTCTATGCACCAGAGATCTTGTAATAATTGAAAAATATAACCAGCTCTACAAAAGTAAGGAAATATTGTTCACACTTGAATTATGAAATGTATTGATGTACAGGATATAGAACTTGCACACACAGAAAATATTTTCACTCTTAAAAATACTCAAAATAGCAAAAATTCTCCCCCTAGTCCTACCAATGGTTTATAGCAAAGACTACAGATTTATAGGAGGAAAAAACCACTGCAGTGGTTTTACAAATATATGCAAGTATCGTGAAAAGCAACAAAAATTTACAGTGTTCTATGAAATATTCAATGAACCCTTTTGAGGTAAAATAGACAGCTGATCTGGCATATTCTAAAATCTACACTGAAGGGAGAAAAGCCTATCTTGTGTTTTGGATAATTAAGCATGAGGCAAGAGCAGTTACTCAGATTTGTATAAATTCAATCTGCATGAGTTCTTTAGTTAATATTAGGTTTTCAGCTGCTTTACATCTAAAGACAGCATTCCCTCAAGTTGATATTAAATATATTAATGGGAAAACTGCTATAGAAGCAGAAGAAAATCTGATGATAAAATTCTAGGCTATACTTGGCTAACACTGACAAAATCTACCTTAGGTAGATACAACCAGTGACTTCACTGATTGATTCCAAAGGAGGGAATGGGAATTATAAAAGACTTACATTATATAGCAGAAGCAATTTTTCATTAGTTATTATTGTCATCTACAACTAAGTACTTTAGTCATAATTAATCCTATGCTTTTATATCAGGAAACTCTTCTTCACGGCAAGGAAGACATGAACTCAGTTTATGAAGTAATGCAAGTTTATTCTATCAGTTCAGGGAACAGTGATGAGCATAGGATGTCATCTCAGCACCATTTAGTCACTAGATCCTACTCAGAGTTCCGTGACTTGAATGTGTACGAGATACCAGGAGCCTAGAGGAAAATCTCACTATGACTCAAACTAGATAAAAACTCAAAGACCTCATTATATTTCATTCTCTTCAAACTCAAGGATCATCTATTTAAATCTGCATGCATCTCATTTTTAAAATCTCCATGAGAAAGTTCCAACTTAGTCATTTTAAGTTCATCTAGTGACAGCGAGGGTTGCATTTATAAGAGGAGAACTTTCGCTCAGCAATCCATGAGCAGTGGCCCTCCCTGATATGAAGCAGTCATATGTTTGGCTTGAACATCATTCTCTGGTGGTATCTTCATGGCCCAGTGATCATATTGCTGAGAGTTCTCACTGATTGATGGTCTGTTCCATATCTCATGGGTGGGAATAAATTAGGAAAGTTCTGAATTTTATGGCATAAAGCCTAGGACAAGAAGCATACCTATTTATATTAGAATCTGTGAACCTTGAAAGTTTCTCAAATAAAGGGCTAACCACCCCATCTGTAGCACAATCCTGCTTTTTGCAGTCTTCACTAAAATACAAAATGATGGTCATTTTTCTTTGTTATTTTTATACTTTGTCCACTTTAGATTTATTCATGCTTTTATTTGTATTAATATTGAAATATGCTTAGCGTTATACCAATTCCTTTTTGGCTAATTATTTTCTTAGGGCATAGCTGCATTTAAAATTAACAAAATATTCTTCTGAAGATCTACATGTAAGATATCTTTATTAAGATAAGGAATTTTTAACAGACCATTTACAAGATCATTCAATTACTAGAGGGACAGACGGTTGCGGAGTTTGGATTATTCCTTTCCTATCAATTGTTTTAATTGTGTGGTTGATCACTTTCAGTCTTAGAGTCTCATTGTTTTGAAGAAAACTGCTTTAAAAACATCCACAGTAAAAGAAGGCTGAAGCTTAGCATGACGGCACTGGCATGTAATCCCAGTGCTCTGGAATCCTGAGGAAGAAGGGTGATAGTTCATCTTGTCTGGGCAACTTATCAACTTGGTGAGATGTTGTATCAAAATAAAATTTAAAAATGAAAAGGCTAGGAATATAGATCAGCATGAAAGTCTTGGGTGTAATCATCAGTAACACACACACATACACACACACACACACACACACACACGAATCGACTGGATTCTTAGGCAAAAATGTTTGTTGTGAAAATCATAATTAGCATGCCAAAGAAAATCGGTTGGTTTATGGGCTATTCAGAATGATATTTACTTCCGTTGATGGATGAATGTGAAGATTTCTATGCATTATCTCTAAATTGTGCCAAATGAGTTTATGAATCAGCCTAAATTAATAGATCTCAATAGACTGAGCCTTTTAAAAAATTTTAATGTAACTCACATGATCAATATTCTTTTGGTAAGTTATCATTTGAGTGAATAGAGATACAGATATAAGAAAATAGTAATGAGTAAAAGGTCTTCATAATTCCTCAAGTTTCTGTTCAGAAGGAGAGTATCTTGAGATCAGCGATATTACCATTTTCACAGACTAATTCTGCAGAAACCAAACAGTCATGAAATATAAATATAATGTCTATTTTCAGAACAAAGACCAGACACAGTTACAGCTCATTATAAAATATTCAGGTTTCTTAAATTTAGAGTTTCTGTTCTACACATCACATATATAGGTGTCAAATCAACTAATCCTCTTCACGCAGTCTTGTAAGAATTGAGGCTCAGAGAATCAAAGAAGAAGGAGAATGTTCTATCTATTGCTACTACTGTGAGAAACAAATTTATTAATTCTAGCAGTCTTTTGTACTGGCACTTTTAAAATCATTTTCACCTAACTTGTAATATTGAACTAGAGTAAGATTTCAGAACCTTAAAAACTCTTCATGAAACTCAGTATTTTTATTTAAAGACTCCTAGTGTATGTAACCCAACCCCATACTTCAATGAGGTTCCCTGGATGCATTGAATGATGCTACGACTTGTTTTGAAAAATAGGAAAACACTTGAAATGTTGTTATCAATAAATAATTTGGAAACAGATCTAATGGAAATGATAAAGTTTATATACTGTTGGATAGTCATTAATAAATTTTAAAGTAGGGCATTTAAGAGATTAAGTTAAATACCAGAGATTGACATGTAGCATTTATTTTAATACACTTTTATGGAGAAATCCCTAACCACACCCTTCTAAATAAGACTTACTATTTTACTGAATATTTTCAAGATAATTTCCCAATATGAGATACACACACACACACACACACACACAGATGCAAATATAGACAGCTTGGTAAGACTGAAAGAACAATTTAGCTAATAAATTAAATTTAATTCTTCAAATTGTTTATGAATCTTTCAAAACCAGTAAGTACTTTAAGAAACACAACCGCATTATGATAAAGAACAAAAGTTCTCTAGTTCAGTTTTACAAATGACTGATAATTCACACTTTTTCTGTAACCTGCTACTTGAGAAAAGTTTCTCTTCAGTCCCTTGATAATTAGGTTCTCTTGTCAAAGCTTCAGTTACAATTTGATAAAAAATTCTTAAATGTCAAGAAGCATGTGGTCTGATAAATGTGGATGACATTTAGAAAGCAAAGAAAGCAATGTCTGCAAAAGAAGAAAAAAATTGTCATGTGTTTCATTTATCAATAAAATACCCTACACACCATTCACAAAATAGTTTACTCTTCTTTATGAATAGTACATTTTATTTATAAAGAATGGTTAGACCTTTAACATCTCTGATAGATAAGTGGGTGACTTAATTGCCAATAAGTTTACAACTAATATCTAAAACCTAAAAGCAAGCTGTTCAGAAGAATATATATATAATATTATTCTTATATATATGTTATATATTAAATATATTATATATTATATATATATATAATACCTATTTAATAAATGTAGGTAAGACTTTGAGCTTAGAGTTGATGCTGGAAGAAGTTAACACTTTTGAGGGTGATGAGAGAGAGTGATTGCATTTTTAACATAAGGAAAATTTGGAGGAGGGAGACACAAGGTGATTTGGGATTATATATATATATTATATATTATATATTATATATTATATATTATATATTATATATTATATATTATATATTATATATTATATATTATATATTATATATTATATATTATATATTATATATTATATATTATATATTATATATTATATATTATATATTATATATTATATATTATATATTATATATTATATATTATATATTATAT
>PVJX010031854.1:0-19337 GCA_004027295.1 Dolichotis patagonum | reverse complement strand
GTCTCCAGGCAGTTTCCTGCGGATGAAGGGCGGGCCTACCAGTCCCAAACAGTCGCGCCGAGATGCAGGTCTGCGCAGACTTTTGATCCAAACAGCCCAGGCCACTCTACAGGTCCAAGAGTTTCGGGTCCCAAAGAGACAGGCCAAAGTGCTGCTTTCTGGGAGACTTCCTGGGGTTGAAGAGTTCATATTGTTATATTCCGTTAACCAGTTCATCAAGTCATGAGACCCAGAGGGTGCAATAGTGGGCAACAGATAAGTTCAAGCACTGCTGTTTAATGAGAAAGATATACAAGTAGTAAAAAGTTACTTATTAAAGTATTAAAAAAGAAATTAAAATTGTGCTAATATTTCTGAAAGGAGAAGATTCCCTTCTCAAACTTAAAACCTCCACAGCTGGCAATATTGAGAGTACTCATGAGGATTGGTGGAGAGATTTCTGATCAGAAGTACCAGTGAAAAGCACGGGTGATCAGGAAAGATGTGAGAAAAACTGAATGAGGTAGAAGGATGCGACAATATAATTCTGAACTGGGTTGCAATTGAGTCTTCCTCGCCTATGGTCAGATATTACTGAGAAAGTGCTAGTTTTTCAACACTTGTATCATTGTTGCACCTCAGGTGTCAGCAAACTTACAATGGCCAGAGAGCTGATATTTTAGGCACTGCAGAACACATAGTCTGTATTTTATTACTCAACTCTGTCCCGTCACATAAAGCAAGCACAAATGATACATGACTTAATGAGTGTAGCTTTGTTTCTACAGAACATTTATAAATGTAGTCTGGACCACAGTTTCTCTGAGGATCATGATTTCTTTACCTCAGCTCTAGCTTCTTAGCCCTGAATCCCAAACTTGTGTTAAGAATTTAAGGCATAATTTTAATGTGTTTTTCTGCCAGGACAGAGCTTCTTCCAAACTTATGCATTGCTTAAATTTCTTACAGTGTCACCTCTTTTGGAGTGTCTTTTTCAGGTATACAAAGTAGAAGAGAGACTTTACACATGCTCAGTCTACCATTTTGACTCGACTTTCTCTCGGTAAATTTTGGTTTTAATGTATTAACAGTATTCAATAACAGGTTCTCCCTTTTGGAGCAAACGTGGGAGATGTGATCCAAGCTCATCTTGGAAAACTTACCTTGTATCTCTGTTGCCATGTCTTCCTGTGATTTATTGGATCTTCTGATCATAGCCAATCTTTTTCAAAGTATTTTTATTCTTGGCTCAGTACTGATGATGGTGGTCGTATTTTGTCTCAGGCTAGCTTAGCAGACCCAGTGTTTAGTGTGTTTCTTTCTCCCAGTTAACAAAACCTACCTCTAAGAACATCGATTGGTACAGAGAATCCGAAGAGGTCCTTTGAATGCAAACCAGCAGGATGCTGGCACTCGCTGAAGGAGTTCAAATTGGCTGTGCACAGAAAAGTCTATGAGTGTGACAGTGTGCGGAGGGAAACATAAGTTTTTCTCCTGTGGGAGGGGCTTTCCATGCTGCTCAGAGTCACTAGGTATTGATCACATGGGCTTTGTCCCTGACTCCTTTTGCTCTGGAAGGGTTGCTCAAGCCCAGGTGATGACATCTGTGAACCAACTAATAAGCAAACAGGCTGTAGTGGGTATGTGAACCTCACTGTTTTTAGAGCTTTCTGTTCAGTGAGATGTTGCCATTTGAGACAGGATTAAAAGCAAAGTGAAAGAACAGATGAGTTTATGAAGCTATGTGCCCTGCGGTTAGACCTTTACAAATGAATGCACACCTACATATACATGTATATATTCACATACATATAGTGTGTATATATGTTTGTGTATGTCCTGCACACTCATGTGCACACATAACTTGAAGGGAGTAGTAATGAGATGCAATCTGTTTTATTTCTAAAATTTCTTTTCCAGTGTCTTGAACTATTTGCTTGACAGTTTTCTTCTTATGCTTTTGTTCTAAATAGTTGTTTTAAAATTTAGAGGTCACTTGAGATATATGGATGGGAGCAAGAAGACAAATTAGTTTTAATCTCAAATCATGGTTTCTATGCTTCAAATGGTTTGTCTCTCCACTCTGATAGAAAAATAAAGCAGGTTGTAGTCTATATCTTCAGTTCCCTGTGCGTTGTCCTATAGGAAAAATGGTTCTGTAACACTTTAGTGGCTCACAAACCAGTTACTGATCAAAAACTCTTATTATCAAGTCAGACTTGATGAGACTTAAAGTGGCACCTGGCCAGTATTGATGAGTGACCTGTTTCCATGATTTTGGATATGGTGACTGAGTAGCTTAAACATTTGCAAAGGGAAGATCCTCTTTCTCCAAAGCTCCCACCTGTTCAATTTCTGAAAGGGAGTGTGGCGGAGCAGAAAAAGCTCAAGTATTAATTCACATCCCTGTCCCTCCACAGACCTACTCAGTCTGTCGCCACACATTGGAGCTTGCACAATGAAGATAGAGCTGTTAGTCCTGTGTGACTTGTAGAATGAGGATGAAGGTCAAATGAGAACACATGTGTAAAGCCCAGAAAATTATGCCTCATAATGCAAACTAATTGTTGTTGTTTCATTTTTGGTCTCTGATGTGGAAAGTATGCAGTTAGAGACAACATGTCCTGAGTGTTTCTACCTGTGGGAAGACCCTCGTGGAGACTGAGGATACATCTTTCTTGGAAGATTACATATAATTTATTCATGTGAAAAACACATAGAAATTCATTGCCCCCTCAGGATGAATTTGGTTTTACCAATGGGGGATCTTCTTTCTCATAAATTATGACAATCAGGAGCATCACAAGTTTGAGATCAGTCTGGGCTACACAGTGACTTCCAGTCCAGTGTAGACCATATGGTGAAACCCTGTCACAAACAAACAAACAAAAAGAGCAAATAATCAAAAGCAAAGGAGTAACAGTTGAAGAAAAAAAATCACTGCAGAGTAAGGGAAATTGGCCATTTTAAAAATGGCTGCTTAATAGGGAAGAAAAGAAGAGATGGTGGGGGATCTCATGGAATTCACTGGTTTTATTCTTTAGAGATTTTTATACAAAAACACCATTTGGAATAACTGTATCTGAGGAACATAATGGAACATGCTTTGGTAAATGCAAGGAACACTCCAGAGTTTGATGGGAAGTGGGTATTGATGAATCAGTAGAACAGTTTTACAGAGCTGCCAACTCTGTCACCAAGACGATTCTACCCCCAAGGCCTGACCAGCCTCTCACTGGAGAGTCCCTGCATTGTGTCCTCCCTAGAGCACTGGAGAGAATGAAAGGAGCATCCCTTCGATAACTTAGCTTTCATCTTACTAGAGCATCACTCCTTAACACAGATATTGTACTTATTTTTATATCTCCAGTAATTAGAGCAATATTTACATGCTAAGCAATTTGTGTACGTGAATGAATGAGTAAACAGAATCTGGGAAATGCCAAACCATCAATTAATGTTTGCTTTTAGAGCAAAGGTATTCAAAGTGCTACTTAATTTGTGTTACTTTTTAAAAAAAATACTCCAGTAATACCTTATGATTTATATGTTTAAATTAGGAAGAGTCTTCAATGCATCCCAAAATATAATATTCTCATTTTTATATGAGTTTAATTAGTTAATGGTTGCTAAGAGCTTTGTGGAAGAGAAGTGTTATTTAATTGCTACCCTTTGCCTTTTTCATTTTCTTAAATTCTTAAAGTTGCTTAGCAGCCCCAGAAAGATGACTTCCTAACTAGACCTTCTCCTCCTACTCCCTTATTCTTTTTTGGGTGTGCGCAGAAATGTATTAAGTTCATTTATCAAGGAAGCCTTGGGAAGGAGGATCGATCTGCAAAACACCCCTCAAATGAGTCTAACATATTTCTCTCTGCTTTGCACTGGTTTCTTCAGGGTGTGATTTTGCACCCTGCTGGAGTTTTAGGACCTAGAGAAAAGTGCCTTCTTAAACTTTGTACCCTGGGTGCCTCTCCTGCATTAATCTAGTGCTGTAATGAGTATGATCAGACAATGCTTTCGTGATACAGACCAGTCTGCAGGTTAGGGAAAGGTTGCCAGAGAGCCTTGGATGGCTTTGTTTTTCTATCTCATTGTATGTCCTCCTTCTGATCAGCTACTCTCTTGGCAATTCTTTTCATTTTATTATGTTCTGCACAAAGGGATGGAAATCATAGAAAATATTTCACACACTTCTCATGCTCTAAGCCAGAGAGTACTGAGGTGAGCGGTACTATAGCTGTTCCCTCTTTCTTTAGCTCCCACCTACCAAAACAGCTTGCTATCTAACAGGGCTAATGGATTTATTGAGCAGAACAAGTTTCCATTAAAACATTTTTTCTCTCCTTTAAAAGTAACCTTTGTGCAATACTAGACTCTGTTTAGCCATAGTGCTGAGCCTTGGTTTGTGCAATTAGATAGAGCCAGTTTATGGGAGGAAGAGTTCACTTCCTCATGTATGATATGAATGTACCACCAGAGAATCCATGTATTGTTGGGCTTTCATGTAACTTGTTCCACAAGGTTGTTCTTGCATACTGGGAAATGGGAGAGGATGTCTCCTTTGAACTCTGGAGTTGATAGCAACTCCTCTATTTGAAAACTAAGACTATTTTATAGTTATATTTTATATGGTTGTATATGCCTCCTATTATGTGGTGGTGAATTTGAACATATATTTGTGGGTATGTAGGTATAATTGCAACCAAAAACCTTGAAGTATATTGACACTAGTGTCAACAAATGAATTGGTGTATTTGAAATATGAGTAAATATGAACTTAGGTACTTATGTGCTTACTCCATTCGCCTCCTCTTCATTCTGCATTCTCACCCACTGGTTTAGACCTAAAAGTATTTTGCAAGTAGAGAACCCAGAAAAAATGACATTGCTGAATATGCACTGAATTTAATTTGTATAGCTCAGGGTAGCTTTGAGATCACTTAGACAATGGATAACAAAACGCTGAGATGATAAAAGAAGAGGCAACCATTGGAAACAGTTGTTTATACAAGAAATGCAATGCATTTTGCTAAAAACCTGTACTTTACACCATTATCTTGTTAGAAATGCAGGAGCCTCTATTCTCACACTGATTTTGATTGTTTTGACAACACACCTGTGGCTTATAATCAATGAGCCAGCTCTCCAGCAGTAAAGAATTGCTTTCAGAGAAAAAATTTTAGAAATGTAAATGTGGCCAGAGGAACAGTTTAATGGAAGAAAATATGAATTGTTGTATAAATTTCTAACAAGAAAGCCCAGAGCAGTGCAAAAGATCCAGAGGCAAGACAGTATACTTCTGCAGCAGTGAAGGAATCCTGAGGGCTAGCTAGTGTTCCTGAGAAGGCTAGATCCGATCCTGACCTGGTCAGCGAAGACTTCACATGGGGAGCATGGCAGTTGGAGTGCAAAGCCAGTTTAAAAAAAAAATAAAGACTCTGAGGGGTATAAAATTTTAGAGAAAAGCCACGGTTTTCTACCCCCTTTGAGAGTAGTTACTGTGGGACAAGAACTATATCTTAGTTCAGAAGTAGGGCCCACTAGGATTTTGGCCAAGACTGTGAAGAAGTTGTCCCTATTTTGGGCTTCCTTTCCTTCAGCCATAGAACAGTTGCTTGGACTAATCCATTAACTGTGATTATTTGCTATAGATAAAATCTCTCTGGATTGTAAGTCAGAATCTAAGAGTTTATCCTACATATACCTTTATTTAGAATTTTTGGGTTCTCATCTGGAATAGCACTCCATGAAAGGGTTGTCCTGAAAACTCCATTAAAGTGCAGAAAATATCATTCTGGTGATAAACATGAACAGACGAAGCCACGCAGACCAATTAACAATGTCGTGCTGCCTGATATGTGAGCACATTCTTTAAAATTCCACTGGAGGACAATTGAGAAATTGCTTTGTCTCTGAAGACTTCTAATGTGTATTCAAGATTAGGAAGGACAGACTTCTTATTTGCAAAAATGATAGGATGGTTCTTTCTGCATGTACACATACACATGCAAATGTATGAGGTCACTCTGACGACCTCTTAACATAGAGGGAATTCTGTGTTTAAAGTAAACTATTTTCACTCCCCTAACTTTCCAAACAATGCTTTATCATGTTTATGTTTTTGTCCCTGCCATTGTTATACATGAGAGAGCTCCCTATCTCATCTTCTACACAATTAATTAATTAATTTAATCATTGGCTTTCTCAGCAACCATTTAGTAAATATCTTTGGTGGGTAACATATATATATATATTATATATATAATATATATATATGATATATATGTATGATACTATATATGTATATATAGTATCATATATATGTATCATATATATATGATACATCTTGATATATATGACATATCTTATGCTCATCAGCAAATAGCATGCACTTTAAACAAATCTATGTTATGTTAATATCTATTGGTATAAATGAAACCATAAGCACACCAGCACTCACGTGTCTAAATGTATAAAAATTGAGGAAAGGCAGAATATGGTCAATATGAAGTCAGTGTATCAAAACTCTTAGGCTTAAATAGGGCCTTCCCACACCAGCTGTATCCGAGACTACCTTACCTCTTCCCTCTGGTTTCCTTTACAGGATTACCAAGAGAACATAACTCTGTTTTGAGGCATAAAACCATTTAGAGGAAAAAAAAACAGGCTGGCTGTTATTTCATGCTCTTTGAGTGAGAAATTTCACTTAGGGAAATTTCATAAACAAGTGCTTAACTTTAGCTTTTTTCTCTCCTTTCTCTAATTGGTCTAAATGTGAAATTAAATTAGCTGCTGATGAATAGTTCCTATACTGTTAAGATTATGATTTTTCCAGAAGAGGGGAGCCGGCATACATTACTCTCCTTGGCCTTTTTTTTCTTCAAAACTTTAATGGATCACTTAGAGACATGCTCAGTTTGTCTTAATGGTGACAACATGCACATCAGCTTGTAATCAAAGAAATTTATTTATGAGGCATATATAGGTTAAGATTCTCTTAAGTAATTCTCACTAATCTCCAACATTGAGCATGAGCTATCAGTTACTATTCTTTTATGCTATTGGACAACCCCTCAAAAAGCTATATTAGTAAGAGTAATTTAATGACAGGCATTTAAATAGTTTTTTTCATTTTAAGCCACAGACATCTCACTCATTCACCATTCAATGAACACAGAATCTTTACAGCTCCATGTTTTTGTTGTTGTTGTTGTAGAAAACTGGAGAAACTAAGCAATAAAAATTGAAGCACAAATCACATAGCCATTTCTCTGTTTGTCTCTTTTACCCGGTATCTGAAATTCTGCACAACTTAGTCTCAAGACTTTTGACATTTTGATTTTGTAAAAGACTGTGAATCGAGTTGCAAGATATGATAATAATTTTGAAAACTATGTTAAATAGGGATTCCAGATAAATTTTAAAAGGTAGGTCTAGGCTATTCATGCTTATTTAGGAAAATAAATGTTTGTTATGTATTTTCATAATTATTCCAGAGGAAATATTTCATTTGGTTAGAAATGAAGAACCCTATGAAACAGGCATCTAGCTGAATGGTGCTTATCTAAAAAGGAAAATATCTATAGTTTTACATGGAGGAGAACTTATGATTTATTCATCTTAGATTTTAATTCAATAAGCCTGTATGAGCACCTACAGTGTACACAGGGATTCTAAGTACATAAGACAAATACATAGCTGTAACTTCTACAGTTAAACTGTAATCTTGTTTGTAAGACAAGCCTTGTGATACACACACACACACACACACACACACACAATATTCGTCAAATTAAAGAGATACATATGATCATATATTGCAATCTCCCCTCTAAATGCTAACCAGGTCCAGATCTGCTTACCTTCTTTTTTCCCCAATATTTGAGCCTGGGTCAGGGCTGAGGTATATTCTTAGCACTTTATAATTATTTTTGTTTGTTTTGAAACAAAGTCTTGCTAAGTCACTACGTTTCCCTATTTGGGCTCAAACTTGTGATCCTCTTGCCTCGGCTTCCTGGACCTGGCCCTGCTTACCTTCTGAGAGCAGTGCAATCAGGGTGCATAAGGATGTATGGCTATGACTGAATTACCTATCTCTAAACAATAGGGTCATTTCCCCCTTTAAAGAGAAGAATGTTGAAGTTCATTTTTCTCACTGGAGTTTTATATGCATGTTCTTTTAGGAAAGAGTGTAGGTATGTGCAAATTTATCTGGGGTCAGAAAAATGAATAGAATCATTTGAAGTATCTTATCCCTCATTATTATTGTTATCAAATATTGCATAGCAACTGTCTCAGATGCTGGGAGGAAGGCTATGTTTCTTTTAAATGCTTCATATTCAGACTCATTTAACACATTTCCTCAGTGTTCTGTTTTAGTTTTTCCTATGTTGATTTGAGAGGCACTTCCTTACCTTTCTCTAAGAACATAGTTTTTTTCTTTCTCCCCCATATCACATTCAGTAAATTCCCATTTGTTAGCTAGAAATCAAAATGGACTAGAGAGCTGAAGCTTAAACACCCAAAAGAGCTATTGCTAGTACTGCTCACTAGCTTTGTAGCATGATCCAGGGCTTATAATCCTCCATGAAATTAATTCACTATTATAAAACACGTAAGACCAAGTATTTAATTTGTTTTGTTGTTCAACACTCTGAATGCCACTGTCAAGCTTGTTTTTGGTTGTTTACAGCTATAATTGTCATTAGCAGTAATGACCCTTCCTTTTAAATCATTTTCCTAGCTGCAGAGAGTGCATTTCATATTTGTGTATCTCTTAATGAACAAAAGTCTTTTCAGTGATTTTTATTTTCTTCCACTATTTGTAGTGTAAAGAATGACCAATTAGCAATTCAAAAGTCAAGAATTCATTTCTGGACCCAGCTTAGTTACAAGGTCCCATAATAACCTTGGAACAGATATTTGTCTTTCTTGAGGCTGATTTCTTTAAATATGAAAAGACTGTGTTACACTTAGGAGACACTGCACCTTTAGTGAGGCATATACAGTTAAGATTCCCTTTGGCTTTAACAGCTGCTGGCTAGAGGCAGTGTATACATGTCTGTTTGTGGATGTGTGTGTGTGTAGGAGTGGAGGTAGCATGCTTGGGTGCTTCCATAAGTCTGGTGAGAAAGCATGGTGCAATGAGGAGGACCAACACTGAGGGAGACAAGTTTGATATAGCTATGAGGCAAAATCTAACCTCTCTGAGGTCTGGTTATGAAATGGAAATGACAGCATCTACCTTCTAAGCTTGTTCTGGGAGTTCTGTTTGTTAATCTATGCAAAGTATTTACATAGTGTTTGGCAAATGGCAAACATTTAAACCATTAGTGCTTCCATTCCAAAAAAAGATAAAGGACAACTGGGAGGATTACCAGTATCAACATTTTAAAGAGCACAGCAAAAATAAGTCTTCCTGGAACCTCTATTCCTTGTTTCTCTTTCTTAGTTTTAATATCCTGACTAAACTAGAAGAATTGTGATGATAAAGGATCTAAAACTCTGAAGGAGCTTAGAAAGATCAGCACTTTGGCCTAGAGACTCCCTAGAGGCTCAAAATTTCCATGTAGCATCCCTGGACTTAAAATTTTCTATGGGTTTTTGGATTTTGTGAATATTTTAATGTCCTCTATGAAAAAAAAACTTCAATTATTTGAGATAAACCTAAAACCATCTAGCAAATCATCAAGGAAACATAATTTTCTAGTTTGATAATCTCTAGTATATTATTTTGCTCCATAAACCAAATATACTCTTTAATGTCTAGTTTAATGTACCCAAACACATAAACAATTACCAAGGAAAACAATTGCTAGATTGTCAGAACCCTCTTGGCCAAGAAAATTCCAATTCTTATTTCACAGTTTTGGATCACTAATGGTCATTCCTGGTAGGCACACTGATTCACTGACAAACACTGTGTCCTAAGGTAAAGCGCAGGTTTGGCATCTGTTTCTATGAATGTATTTGTTAAACTTATAAACTGTGTAGACTGTCCTGTGGCCTTAGTTTTCTCTTCTATAAAATTAGGCTGTGGCATCTTGTGTATCAAAAACAACTTGCAAGATCAATTTCAAATGTAAAAATATGTGAGTCTGCAATGTGCACAGCTTAACGCACCTGGTGTATGAAATAGTCCTTCCTCCCAGTACGTTCTCACTTGCCTATAAGCAGATGGCTGATGTATCATGGTTATTCTCCAGCAGAAAACAAAATAGAAATTCTCTTTAATTCTATTTCAGCAGGAAGTAAATAATCTCATTCATTGTTAATGAGACATAAAGGAGCTATTCTAAAACTACATACCTGCCATTAGGGAACATACTTCGATCAATATTTTTGAAAAAACCACACAGTACACTTGACATTGTAAACCTTTCTAACAGCTTGAATACAAGTTATTAATTAGACAAGGAAGAAGGCGGACTCTAATTATTTCTTAAGTGGAATAATTAGTGTTGCTGAATTTATAAGTTAAAGGACTTCATTAAGAAAAAATCAAATCCTGTTTGAACTGCAGTTATATCACTGTGAAATTATAAATTGCTTCTTGAAGACTGTACTTTGATCCTATATTAAATGAGAAATTTCCAGTTTAGACTATTTGGGTTTATTTAAGGGGCAAGTGATACTTCAAGTTGGTATAGCGTTGTAGAAAGAAAAGATGGCTTTTCAGGACCTAATGGTAGAATCTTGTTAGGTGGAAATAAAATGTTTTCAAGTAATATACCATTTCTAAGGATAAAGGCTTTGATAAACAGGTAATGTATGTGTTTTCCTGGTCACAAGATGGAAATTCAACATGAAATTAGTTCTAATTGCAGGGCAGGACATGCATATAACTTGGGAAAACAGACCTGCCTTGGGTTGTGCCTCCTGTGCCTATTGGCTGTGTTCAGTATGATTATACCCATTGTATTCATGACACACTTTTTAAAAGACATTTCTACACACAATACTAAAGCTTGCCAGAATTATATTTTAGAAAATTATTATAAGAATTTGAGTTTAGAATAACATAATGCTTGGAATAAAATTGTGTTCCTGCTTTAGAATCAACTTTTAGGAAAATCTAATTAAGGAATCTGTAGACCTTGCACAGTTACATGGTTTTGAATGAGAATCTAGGACTGACTTGCTGATAGCCAAACCAGTGAATCTACGTGCTCCTGCTGGCTCACTTTCACTGCCTGTATAGTGAATGCCATTCTGTGTTCACTGTATTCTCAGATATATCTGTATTCAGAGATGTAAAGGTACAAAATATTTATCAATCTTAGACCACAATCAGTAAATGACATAATGCACAGACATAATGATCTATGCACTATAGTATAATTAGTTATAACTACTGAGAAACTTAGAATAAAATAGCAGCTTTTCAAACTTCTTTTGACTGTGGCCCACATACAATTGAAACAAAAGCTTCCTAAACTAAAAATTACTCACTACATGCAATGACCAATATTTTCTGATATGTTCTTTTAATTTTAAAACTCCTAATATTAACTAATTAATTGATTTTATCACTTAATGGAATAAAACTTACAGTTTGAAAGACATGGGAACAGAGTACTGAGATTTTTAATATTTCTTGGGAAGGGATTATAGATTGAGTAAGACAGATACATGCTTTCTTTTCTTTAGTTGGCAAATATAATGATATAAATTATTTATTTGTATTGTAGAAAATAAAGAAAAAACATATCAGCTTTAAATAAATGAAGCTTGAATGGTATAAAATATTGACTATTATTCACCAAGATACACATCATGAACTTAATCTATGACACAGCCATCATAGTGCCTCAATCAGAAAATTAGCACAGTCAAATTTTTATTTTATAGAGAACATTTTGGAAGACTTATCAGACAGATTACTGAGATAAACGTGAGGTCAGAAAGACAGTTGGAGTACATTTGAAGTATTTAGGTTGGAAGTTTTTGGACGTGATCCAATATTCTGGTGTTGGAACGGTAACAGTGACAAATTGGAGAGAAATTTTAGAGGCAGCCAGCAGTGATCAATTTGCATGCAGAGATGATAAAAATTAAAAAATTGGGGGTGACATTCAGTGTTCTGGGCCTGTGGATATACTGTGACTTTAACAAAAAAGATAGAGCAAGTTGAATAGCAAACAGATGCAAGATTTGGCTTTATATTGCATGTAGTTCTTAGTTACCCATAGAGAAGACAAATCCACATGGGAAAATCAGCCACTTTGAGTTCTAAACTTTCATTGTTAAAATGCTTGTCACTTACTTTGTTTAACCAAAATAATATCCTCATGTTTTAACAAATTGTCCACAAAGGAAACTGAGATTGTCCTGATTTTTTTCATATGCGACTATCATGATTTATTTAATCATTTCTCTAGCTTTGCATGTTGATTCCAAATTCTTCCCTACATAACATAATACTATGATGAATACCTTTTGTGCCAGGTCCTTTTTAATGTTGATAATTTATTGGGGTATAGTTCTCAAAGACTAAATGCCTGAGTGAAAAACATAAACGAATTAAAGGCTTGTGATAACTATTAGGGAGTTGTTCATCAGAAATATTATACTAAATATTATTCCCTCTTACTAAATTTATAGAATTTCTCATCTTATCATATCCAATATGATAGTAGAAAATAGTCTTTGGAGAAACTATAATGTTTTAAATAGTACATCTTTTGTTATTAGAACAAACAGCGGTTGTATTATTTATATTTTAATATATTTGATAGATAACTAGACTTCTGTGGATTATGTATATACCTTGCTGGAATTTTCCAATTTGTTTTGTTGAACTGTAAATGTACTTACTGCACTTATGCAGTATTTATTTTTGTATTGTGAAGTTATTACTTCACTACGTTAGTGTCAAAGTTTTCTATTTCTTTAGGATTTCTTTCACTGACTTTACACTTAAAATTTATTAAACTCAGGATTATTTTTCAAAAAGTTGTCTTCATTTTCCCAGTTTCTCTGTTCTTTAAGGTTATTATCCTTTTTCTTGTCTTTGATCTTCAGTGTGGAGTTGCTCTTACAGGATTCGGCAGCATTTTATACCTCATTGTCCAGTTTCTTCTAATGATACTCCACTGTCTCTCACTCACCGTGTGAAGTCCTTGCCATGTACCATGGAAATGTTCTTCTTGGTGAATCTTTATTTGGTTTTCCTTCATCTGAAATGGCATCAATTCATTCTTTCATATGTGTTCATAAATCCCATTTATTTTTCACCTACCATTTCCTGTGAGAGTTGGTTTTCTGATCTCTTAAAATTTCTTTGCTAGAGATCACATCTTTTCTGACTTAAAATTTTGCTTATGGTTACATTTATTTTGTAATATTCAAAAATATCATTTAAATTATTTCTTTACTGTTTATATCCTCATTTACATACACCTTTGTTAGGACTAAAATCTGCTTTATTTACTTGCCTTTTCACCTCTTGGTTGCAGCTCTGTGCTGGGAATGCACAGGAACCCAGTACATACCCACCTGTTCCTGAATGGCTGATTGTCCCCTAACCTCTGTGGTCAACAGAATCTTCTGCATACTCATGGGAGATCATTCACACTGAACTTTTTTTTGGTTAAGCTGGAATTTTGGCATATCTTTGCTAAAAGTCTTTGTCTGGAATATTGTTTCCTTTTCTCTGGTGATAATTTAAATCTATACCAACTTCTGAATGTGTGACTACTACTAAGTGGGCATCCAAGATGATCCATGGGCCTGTGTGTTACTGGCACATGTAAGGATAATTCTCTGAAGTGTGAAGAAGAGTCCACAGGTCCCCATCATGGGGTAGTTAAAAATTTTAAAAACTCAAGACAGAAATGAATGACACGGAGGCTCTTGTTGATGTCCCTGAAAGTGGGGATACTGAGGGAAGAGGAAGGGCCATGACAATTCTGGAAGCACTATATATCCTTGTTTTAAGGGAGATCCCGTCTTCTTTATAGGTCCAGTATTGTATGTTTAATTTACAAATTAATTCATTTAAGTTTGTTTGGAAAATGACCAAAAATGCAAGACAATTATAAAAACAAACATACATGTTTGACTAGTCCATTTTTTTAGAATGTCTCTATATAATTCAGGCTGGCCTCACAATCAATGCTTAGACCAGGTGGCCTTGAACTTGAGCTGATCCTCCTACCCCAGCCTCCTGAATGCTGGAACCACAGGCCTGCAACACCATGCCCAGCTGCATAGTCTATATTAACTCTAGAGTTATTTTGCTATATTCAATTTTAACTATAGTCACAATCCACAAAGAAAGAGTCCACTTTCTTCACATTATAGAGAAGCAATACAATTTTTTAAAAAAGAGACATATTCCAGTGTATACAATGTCATAAAGAGTTTAATTAATAAATTTGCAAGATAATTAGTTTGTGTTAAAATTCTCATTATAGTGATGAAATGTACTCAGAGTTCTTGAGAATGGGAGGATTTTCTGGAATCTTGTATATCTTCTAGGTTGATAAATTGTGTGTACAGCAAAAGAAAATGAAATGTAAATGATTCAGAACCATTGCTTAAATTTCCCAGCGGCCCAAATGTAGAGGCCAGTGGAGGATGCACTTGGCTGGTGCTCTGGTTTCTTGTCCCAGGAGAGTGATGTGTTTCGTGACAGAGCCACGAGCCTTTAACTGAAACATCCTCTTGGAGTAACCAGTTCATTCCCACATTCTAAAGATTTCATTTCAGGAACAGCTCCACAGTTCATGTGTATTTAGAAGATGGAGTGATTTTAAGATAAGCTGGTATTATTAGTAATATACATAGCAGTCATGATTTCTGGGGATATCAATTCTTTGGATTCAGAAATTTGTGTCTAAAATCTACTCACCAAATGAGTTAATTCCTTTTTCTCCTAAACAATGCCAGTTTCCCATAAGGTTTTTATTTATTTATTTTTTGTCTTTATTGTTCTGTAACACTTGGTTTACTTAACAATTATCTTCCTCTTTACAAATTACATATTTATATGGCTACTACTAGCTATATTAAAGTATTGTACAAAAGAGCATTCATTTGGTATAGGCTATGTACCAGGTATCATCTAAATGACACAGATGTGTACATATGTGTGTATGTGTATGTAGTTTCTTATTTCATTCTTTCCACAAACCTTTATGTTATTTCTAGGTTGTTGCCTATGGTCAAGGGCAATATTAACCAGTATTAATAAAGTAATTTTCCCATTTCTCAGATGAGAAATTCAAGGGTTTGAGAGCTTAAGTAACTTTCTCAAGTGGCACAAGAACATGCAAGTCCAGGTCTATGTGAACCACACTTTTGGTCCACATATCATCCAATAAGTTACCAAACAATAATGCTTATATTTAGGACATTTCCTGTATTCAAAACATCTGTATTTGATTCTAAGATCTTAATAACAATGTAATTTTCATTTTTGCCCTCAACATTTATTTTCAATGTATTTCATGTGATAGAAATTTGTTAGGGGGTTTTACAATGCTCATACTGTATTAGCTTTTCAGTTGGTAAATGCTGTTTTTTTCTCGAGTGATATTTCCTTAGTCATTTATTTCATACCTCTTCTGTTGGTCCAACAGGTCTTTTGTGAGCATAATCAGTTTTGAAAGGAATTGGGAGACATATTAATTAACCAAGCTAATTGCCTTGTAGTGCCTTATTTTCAAATCCCAGAGTGGGCACATTACTTCTCGAAATACATGTTGGGAGATCTTGCTTGAGATGGTTTAGGCAGAGGGGAAAGCAGCCAAGTCATTTTTATCAGGACAAAGAAATTAGAGAAAGAAGTAGTTTGGATTTAAATTCTCGATGCCTTGTTATATTTTCCAGGCACACTTTGTGATATATCACAAATGCACGGGTAGTTTGTGCACATTACACAGCAGATAGTACCTATCAACAATCACTTCACACTGCAAGCTCAGTATCCTCACTGAAAGAGACTCTCCAGTGTAGTAGCTGTCACATACATCATTTGTGAAATAACACTGATTTCCCATGCCCTCAACTATAGCTAATTAAAACTCAATAATTTAACTTCAGTCTGAGGAACAAAATGAAGCAAGACTGAAGAGTAACAAGGAGGGAGATGTATGCTGCTTTATTTCATCAGCAGCAAAGTATTTCAAGTTGAAGTTCTTTTTGTTTTGTTTTGTTTTTTGGTATCAGAAACTGAACTCAGGACCTTGCACTTGCCTGGCAGGCACTGTGTCACTGAACTATATCTCTGGCCCCAGAAAGAGTTTTTTAAAGCTGGATTGCCTCTTTTGCTCCTTATTTAAAGTGCTAAGCAGAGATTTAGTGCTTGACAAAAGAAGTGGCCCTGCCCTCAAGTAGGGTACTTTCTATGGTGAGACTTCCAAAGGTGTGCAATTGCTGGTGACATCATGAGCATTCAGGATGAACAAATAGGGATGGAAAGTTTAAGGTATTACAGACGACACAGAGGAAATAGAGGAGATCATATGCCCCAGCCTCTGCGTGATCATACGCCCCAGCCTCTTCTGTGCACAAGAACTGTGTTTTCACTTTTCACCTATGTTAAAGCTGGAGGAATCTTTTTCTGAAAAGTCTTGATATATGTTTGGATACAGCCACCAGCACCAAAAGGCACATCAACTGCTTTTAAATCCTTTCCAGTGCAAAGAAGACAATCATTTTCATGGAGAGGGGAGGGTTTGTTTCTCTCTCTTGGTTTTACTGAAGTATATCTGACATACAGAAACTGCATGTGTGTGTGTGTGTGTGTGTGTGTGTGTGTGTGTTATATGACACGATATTTTATTCTGGCTTCATCCTTTGAGATTTTTTGTAATATTCCATTCTTGTAGACATAGTTGGGATCATAGCAGGTTATACTCAGACCCTTTGTAAAAATTTACAAATTGCTTTGTATGTGAATATATTACATATTTGTAAAACTGATATTTTTCATTAAAGAGAAAAAGTAAATATTTTCATTTGCTTCCCAAGTTCAGTCAGGCTCCAATTGGGAGTCCTGGAGTCAGAATTCAGAGTAACTGTTTATGAGGTTCACTCTTTTGCATGCACCCGTTTGGAATATCATTTATGTTGCTGTCTCTGCAAGAGACTCTCCCTGGTGTTGAGCAGAGCTCAGCCTTCACTGCTCCTCCCTGTGTTGCTGACTAGGAAAGCCCAGCATGGTAATTAATGCCTGAGGACTGCTGGAATCCCCTTGGAAGCTTCAACTCAAAGCAGTCACCAATATGCTTCTTGACTTTTGGTGGACCATTTGACTGCTCACATTTTCTTCTGCGCATTGAGGCTTTTAAAAAGACAATGTTTTATGTATTAGAACATTGGAAAGGGGATTTTCTAAAGTTGTTTCAAGGTCTAAAACTTCATTAAAGGTACTTTGTATCTTTTTTTGCCATTAATTGCTCTATAGCCACAGTCCATACACCCGATGTGGCACATAGTTCCTAAAATTCTGTGATTTGATAAGAAAATTGATATTTGACTGATTAATGAGGATTTGCCAAATTATTGTTTCCTCATTGCATATGAAACTGTAACCTAAGAAAACATCCATTTCTCACTGATATCTACTCTGTATTTTGCATAGTTATCTCTAAGATTGTGTAACAATAGCCCTTTGGTGGGAGAGTTTCAGCAAAGCTTTCATTTCAGCTGTCTGCTTCCTGTGGATGAATTGGATAGAGAAGAGGAGGTGCTGTTTTCTTTCAAAGACCTACTATTCTATTTTTAACTCTCCGTAAGCACAGATGAAAGTATGCAGGAAATGAATGCGGTTTTGCAAATAAGTTTTCTGGGCACTTTTAGCCTTGTGTTCCTTAGGCATGTGATTGACAGGTAAGTGTAAGCAACAGTGGGGTCTATAAACCCAAGTGCATTTTGGAATCTGTATGTAAGAATGTCTCCTCTTTATGGAAATTCAGTGAAACTAATGGTTATTAACAGATTGTAGTCATTGAGGACTAAATCAACCATCTACCACAAATTGTGTCATTTGCTGAGTATTAGTTGTATATTCTCGGCCCTAAGTGCATAGAAAACATGTGATTCTACCCTAAGAATTGCCAAGGCCTAATGAATACACATGGGTTAGGCCACCTGAGCAGCACATCTGTGCTTGCATTTCATCTTGCTGAGCCCTCCCTGCCTTTTGCAGAGGCTCCAACAAGATATCAGTTTCATACCTCCTAGTAGATACTTGACAATATCTGCAGACATTTTGGAATATCACACTAGGGAGGTTCTACCTGCCAAATAAGATACAGAATGAGCAGTTAAACTTGAATTTTTATAAACAAAATTTTTAATATATCTCAATATTGCCAAGGATACACTTGCAGCAATAAATTATTAATAGCTTATCTGTGATTCAAATTTAACTGAATGTTCTGCATGTTTATTTACCAAATAGGACAAACTACACTGTTGACATCTAGTTAGGTAGAGGCTAGGGATGTTGCTAAACATCTGACAGAAGACAAAGTAATCAGGATTTCTCTAAACAGCATGTCAATAGCAAGAGACTGAGAACTCCTGAAGATTGTAATACCTTAGGTGATAAGGTAACAAGTAGCTATGTAAAATAAAGATTTCAAAAGAAAATTATTGGCATTCATAAAAGTGAATGCTTCCATGAAGGGAGTTCAACCTACAATGAGGAAATAGAATAACAGTAGAATTTAAATAATAAGCTACGAATCAGCTCTCTTGTTGGGTCACTGACTCTCAGGAACTGTATTCATCTCCCTGTATCCTTCTCCATTTCATCTATTTCACCAGATAGGGAGCCTCTTCCTCCAGAAAAGTTTCTACAGTGTACATCTAAGTAATTATTGTTGATGATGCAACGAATAAAAGCAAGCATTCATATTGAGAAATTATTAAGTTCTGAGTTCTGTACTAATCCTTCACACAAAATTACTAGTAACCAAAATAAGACTAGATTACCCCATTATTTCTTATGGAGAGACCGAGACATACATGATTGTGTGTTTTAAGTTGTAGCACTAGTGTACCACCAAAATAGAACTTGGAATAGGATGTTTCACCTATTAGAAGTTTCTGTTCTTTCCCCACTAAAGTGCTAAGACAGTGAAACATCTTTAATCTGAGAAATTTCTGTCTGTGAGACTCTTATGCCAGATCTTCATATTGTTGGTTCTCCGCAGGTTTTATTTCCATGACTTTATTTCTCATCTTTCCAGTTTCTCAGTAGAGAAGCGGTGAGTACAGACTTTTCTGGAGGCAGGCAGACCTATTCCTGAAGCTCTCCCTGCTGGGCAACACCCCTGCCTTCTCTTGCTGCTTCTGTCAGTCCTCGGGGAAGAGCACAGTGGTGGGCTGTAGGGACATTTGTG
>PVJX010031853.1:0-20905 GCA_004027295.1 Dolichotis patagonum | reverse complement strand
GGGGGGGGGTAGTGAAAAGCATCCCTAAATCAATCTGTAGTACAGAGAGAGGAGTTTAACGCCCCAGGGGCCTGGGCCTGGCTTAGCAGCAGTAGGACTGCCACCCACCCAGGTGTTTCCTCCCCGCTCCAGAAAGAGCCTGCCCATCACTGCAGCGCGCACCATGGACGACGCCACGCTGCCCGTGCCCCCAGCCCCTGTGCCCACCCCCGTGCCAGCCACCCCCTCCGCCACTGCCCCCCGGGTGCCCTTTCACTGCAGCGAATGCGGCAAGAGCTTCCGCTACCGCTCAGACCTGCGGCGCCACTTCGCCCGCCACACGGCCCTCAAGCCCCACGCGTGTCCGCGCTGCGGCAAGGGCTTCAAGCACAGCTTCAACCTGGCCAACCACCTGCGCTCCCACACCGGTGAGCGGCCCTACCGCTGCTCCGCCTGCCCCAAGGGCTTCCGAGACTCCACGGGCCTGCTGCACCACCAGGTGAGTCCCACATCTTCCAGGGTTCCCTGGCTCCCTCCGAGCATGCATACACAGTTAGCTCGAGCCTCCTCCCCGTGCTGATGGGCCCCGGCCACAGTACCTGCAGCTCCGATTTGTGCTTCCCAGACTTGCCAGCTGAAAAAACGTTTATCTCATATAAAGCAGCACGGGGCTTCAAAGACTTTGCATCCCTTTGGAGATGGGAGGAGCCAGGTAGATGATACATAGACAGGAGTTGAGGCCAGAATCTTGAGCCTACACTAGAAAGGGGAGAGGGAGTCCGCGTGGGAGGGTGTCCAGGCAGAAGAACAGCACGTGCAAAGGCTGGGGATGGGAGGAGTTTGGGGATTCAGGGAGCACAGGAGACTGGTTGTAGGAGGAGCTGAGGCGGCAGAGCCTGGCTGTGGGCATCACAGTGCTGC
This sequence comes from Dolichotis patagonum, assembly GCA_004027295.1. Lineage (NCBI taxonomy): Eukaryota > Metazoa > Chordata > Mammalia > Rodentia > Caviidae > Dolichotis > Dolichotis patagonum. Next base: position 20,005 of record PVJX010031853.1, on the reverse strand, counting down.
GAACATGCACCTCCTGTCTGCGCCCTTCTGGGCCACCCACTGCTTAGCACTCCTGCGGGTCAGTGGCACGGGCTCCTTGACACCTGTGATGGTCAATGACTGTGGCCTCACCCTGCCTGCCCCGAGGTTATACACGGAACTGTGAAGGCTGAGGGGAATAGACATAGGCTGAGGACAGAATAGACATAGGCCAGCCCGCCACTTCCAGAGTGAGGGGACAGTCACTGACCAGCCTTGGACTGCGGCGGAAAGGCTGAGGGTAGAGTGAGGGCGTTCAGGAATGCTGCCTCCAAAGATGGAGGCGTCACTGGGCCTAGTGAACAGGACAGGTGCTTCCAGGGAACAGGAGGCTGAGGCAGGAGAATTGCAAGGTTGAGCCCAGCCTCGGTGACTTAGTGACAGCAAGTCCCTGCATCAAGTAGACCATAGATAGAGACGCAGATAGTAACACGAGGACGGAGTATGTAGCTCAGTGAGAGTGCCTTGGGTTTTTTTTTTTTTTTCCCTTGTACCAGGGATTGAATACGCCCTGGATTCGATCCCCGTACTGGGGGAGGGGCAGGGCTCCCCAGGTAGAAGGGGACAAGGTGGATGCCAGCCAGCACGAGCTGCTCACAGGAAGTGCCCTGGCAGGGGCGTGGAGGGGAGGGGAGAAGGCGGTGTGGGCGGCACACACATGCTCTGGCCTCCTCCTCTCCCAGGTTGTGCACACCGGCGAGAAACCCTACTGCTGCCTTGTCTGCGAGCTGCGCTTCTCCTCGCGCTCCAGCCTGGGCCGCCACCTCAAGCGGCAGCACCGCGGCTCACTGCCGCCGCCGCTGCCCCCGGGCCCCGGGCTCCCGGCCCTGGGCACGCCCTGCTCGGCCTGCTGCAGCTCAGGGCCGTGCGCAGCATGCTCGGGGGCCGCGGCGGGCGCCGAGGGCCTGGAGGGCGCGGGCGCAGGCAGTTGGGGCCTGGCCGAGGCCGCGGCCGCGGCCGCCGCCTCTTCCCTGCCACCCTTCGCGTGCGGCGCGTGTGCACGGCGCTTTGACCACGGCCGCGAGCTGGCAGCACATTGGGCGGCGCATACCGACGTGAAGCCCTTCAAGTGCCCACGCTGCGAGCGCGACTTCAACGCGCCCGCGCTGCTAGAGCGCCACAAGCTCACGCACGACCTGCAGGGCTCAGCCGCACCGCCCGCGCAGGCCTGGGCCCCGGGGCCCGGGATGGCGGTGGCGGAGAACGTGGCCGAGGGGGGCGGCGCGCCCCAAGCCTGGGAAGGCGTGCTGCTCCTGCGCCCTGCGGAGGGCGGCGTGCCTGACCTAGGGGCGCTGCTCCCTGTGGGTGGCGGGGAGGCCCCCGCGGCCGCCGAGCCCGCGGAGGACACGCTGTACCAGTGCGACTGCGGGACCTTCTTCGCGTCGGCTGCGGCGCTGGCCAGCCACCTGGAGGCGCACTCTGGCCCGGCCACCTTCGGCTGCGGCCACTGCGGGGCGCTGTACGCGGCCTTGGCCGCCCTGGAGGAGCATCGGCGTGCCAGCCACGGCCAGGGCGAGGGCCAGGGCGGTGTGGAGGAGGCAGGCGGGGCGGCGCGCGAGGGGGAGCGGGCGCCCGGGGAGCGCACCCCGGCACCCTCTCGCAGTAAGAAGATCTTCGGCTGCTCCGAGTGCGAGAAGCTGTTCCGCTCGCCGCGCGACCTGGAGCGCCACGTGCTGGTGCACACCGGCGAGAAGCCCTTCCCCTGCCTGGAGTGCGGCAAGTTCTTCCGCCACGAGTGCTACCTCAAGCGCCACCGGCTGCTGCATGGCCCCGAGCGGCCCTTCCCGTGCCACGTGTGCGGCAAGGGCTTCATCACGCTCAGCAACCTCTCCCGGCACCTGAAGCTGCACCGGGGCATGGACTGAGCCGCCCCGCGCAGGGACACACAGCCCTGGGCCAGGAGACCGGGAGCCCCGCGCTAGGCGGAGGCGCTCTGTGCACAGGCTTGTGACACATGGAGACCGAGGAATGAGAAGTACAGGTCTCCACGAGTACCTCTCCTTCAGTGCCCAGAAGGGGCACTCCCAGGGGCTTCCCGGTGGCCTGGGTCTCCTCCAAATGTACCCACCAGTCTCTGGTGGCCCCAGAAGATGAATATAGCCGTAATCTGCCTTTCCCCCCACTTCATTCCCCTGCCAAAAGAGGACCAGGGTAGACGCCCCGCCTTCAGTGACCCTCCCCTCCGCGGAATGGATCAGCCCTAAGCATCACCCCAGCCCTGAACACTAGAGTAGACTGGTCCAGCGCCCTCGCCCGCCCGTAGGATGGACTGAAGCAGGCCACGCCCCGCCCAGCTGATGCCGGCCCTGCCTCCTTAGAGCGTGTAGGAGAGATGCCCCCTTATCCCTAGAGTTCGGCTGGGCCCAGATAGTCCCTATCCTGTGACCTCATCGGGTGTAGGTGGCGGCCCGGGGTTTCCCTTTCCTCACTACCGTAGCACCTGTTGGCCTTTTTCTCTGTCCCCATCAGTGTGTCTGTCTCTGCGACCCTCCCTACCCCAAGGGAAAAGGGGAAGTTGGCTGGGGTCCCCCACACTGTCCACCTCCATCTCGCCCTTCTTCCCTTGCCCAGTGTCTCCAGGGCGCCAATAAACCTCGTCCTGTGAGTCACTGCCGTCTCCTGCTTTGACCCTGAGTTGGGGGGAAGGCGTCTCTCCTAGACTGAGAATAGGTCTCTAAGTTAGAGATGGGTCATGGTTCCCTTCAGAGATTTTTTTTTTTGTCTTTTTGAAGCGGATTTTACCATGCATTTCAGGCTGGCCTTGAACTCACTCTGTAGCCCAGGCTGGCCTGGAATTTGTAATGCTCCTCCTGCCTCAGCCTTGCTAGTGCTAAGATTACAGGGATATGCCATCACGCCCCACTTCAAAGAAGTTTTTTTTTTGTTTTGTGTTGGAGACTGAACCTAGGTCATGGCACATCCTAAGCAGATGCTGTACCCCTGAGATACTTCTCCAACCCTTTGTTTTATTTTGAACCAGGATCTTGCTAAATTGCCTAGGCTGGTGTCCATCATCCAGTGTGAGAGCCTCCTGCCTCAGCCTCCTGAATAACTGGAATTACAGGTGTTTGCCATCATACCCAGATCTAAAGGCTTTGTTTTTGTTTTGCTTTGCTTTGTTTTGTTTTTGAGACAGGGTCTCACCATGCAGTTCAGGCTGGCCTTAACTGACTTTGTAGCCTGGGCTGGTCTCAAACTTGCTACGATCCTCCTGCCTCAGCCTCCTGAGTGCTTAGAACTCTTTAAGGTTTTGAAACTTTTAGGCAATTCTTTGAGTCCTTTAGATTAGAATGGTTTAGGTCTCACCTAAATGGTACAGTTCTGTCCCTTAAGTACAAGACCCATCTCCAATAGATGGACTTGGCCTCTAGAAACCAGACTGACCCTTAGAACCTTCAGTTCTGCAGGATACTTCCCTAGGGAAGCAAACTGTCTCCTCAGTGACACACTGAGGGAGACCCCATCTCTTTCAAGATTTTTGCATCTGAAATTGTTCTGAGCTGGGAAGGGTAAGGAAGAACTGGCCAGGTCCACCTAAGGCCCTGCTTGGCACCCATGGAACCGGGACACCCTCAGAGAACAGTGGGATACAGTGAAAGGCATTGGCATGAACCCCCTCAAATCCTTCCCCTTACTTTGGAAACGCTTATCCCATTGGCCACTTTCTGAAGCAGTTCTAGAAGTTCTCTTTGGTGAGATGGGATCAAAAATACGGTGAACGCCACTGCCCTTCCAAAGAAAAGGCAGACACTAAAAGACGCGAGGAGTCCTTACCCACCTTCCCCCCAGGGTCTGGGACCAGAGACTTCGGGGTCTTCCCCAAAGTCAAAATGACCATGGAAGGGAAGCATTTTCAATTACTCAGGACCTAGAGCAGCCACGACTAAAGACAGAAAGGAGGACTCCAGAGCTGCTCCAGAATGTGACAGGGCTCGTGGGGAGTGCGTGTGTGTTTATTCAGAGTCAGGCCACGTTTTTTATCACACCTCGTAGACAACCCCATTGCTTCTGGAATTTATATTCTAGTGCGTGATTCTAGAGGAATCAGAGCACTCTGAAAAGGACAATTTCAGACAGACAGGATTCCTCAGAAGGCAGTGGGGGGCGGTGCACCTTGGGAAGGCGAGCAGCCGGCCCTGCCACCTTAGGCGGGGTGGCCAGGCTGGACGTCTCTTTGGAAGCGGCGCTGATCCGGGTCCCAAAGAGCTGCTCCTCAGCTTTGTCAATTTAAGATGCCAAGTAAACCGGATCCTGCTCAGAGAAGGCCCGGATCCGCTGCCGGGTCACTGCCAGGGCAGACCCTGGAGCTCACAGGCTCCCGGGAGCGGAGGGGGTGGGCTCCTCCCACACCGTGGGCGCATGCGCGCACGCACACACAGCCCGTGGATCCCGGAGGTGTGTCAGGGTATGCCTTGGACTGTTTCGTGTTTGTGTTGGGGAAGAGCTCTTGCTGTGCATTTGAGACAGCAACCTATCCGTAATCCAGGCTGGCCTTGAACTCATGGCGACTCTCGGGGTGCTGGGATGACAGGTGTGCGCCCCGCTGTGAGGATCCGGAACGGTGCAAGCACATGAGCGTGAGACTGTCTGCAGGTGCCAGAGTGGAATCGTGGGGAAGCCACGCTCGGGAAGCCCAGGCGTGAGAACCCCGGGCCCTTTGAGGGCAAGCAGAAGTGAAACGGTACATTGGTTAGGGTGCGCCGTGGGCTGAGAAACAGGAACAACACTTCTGTGAAGCCTAAAGTAGTGGGCTGGACAGTTCGCTCGCAGACATCAGGAAAGCTGACTGGGAACATCATACGCAGTGACTTCAGTTTGTTTGTATTGTGCACTTCATGAGTCTCACCATTTTTTTTTTGTACTGGGGATCAAACTTACGACCTCGCACTTGCTAGGCGAGCGCTTGTGCCGCTGAGCTAAATCCCCGGTGGAATCTCACATTTCACAAGAAAAAAACTTAAGGAGGGACCTGGGTATTGTGGTGCAGACCTGTAAATCCAGCACTCTAAGAAGCTGAGGCAGGAGGATCCCGCGCTCAAACCCAGCCTGGGCAATTTAGCAAGACCCTGTTTCAAAATCGAAAGGGCCAGGAATGTAGCTCAGTGCAAAGGTACTGAGTTCAATCCCCAGCACCAATAGTAAGAAAAGAGACAATCAGAGGCGAACACAGGTAAAAGTGTACCCCGTTCAATCCCCAGTACCAATAGTAAGAAAAGAGACAATCAGAGGCGAACACAGGTAAAAGTGTATCCCGCAAGGAAGGCTCCCAGACATTCACAATTTCCAGTTTGAACAGGCTCCACCCCTTGGAAACAAATCAAGCCAAGGGAACCTTCGAATACCTTCTCCACTCCCCCAAGGCCCTCCCAGAGCCCCTGTCGCCTTTTGTGCCTTCCGGTAAATAGGCCCGCCCCTTAGTTACAGGCCCCGCCCCCAGGCCTGAGACCCACCCACCCTGAATCCTCTGGGAGAGCTCAGCCGGGAGCCAGTGCTTGGAAAGGTGCCAGGGTTGCCATGGCAGCGGCAGGGCTGGGTCTGAGGCTCCCACTGCCCTCCCTTCCATCCTCCTAGACAAGGCCTCGGCCCCTGTACCATTTCACCCCACTGAGCACGCAGGGCAGGATCCATGACCTCTTCCGTGGTGGCCCTGACAAGGCCCACGTGCTCCCTCAAGAGAGGAGATGGGGACTTCAATGGGGCCACTGTGCATTCTTGACTTTTGTCACAAGAGACATTCAGGATGTGTCTCCCGGAAAATCCCTTGGGGAGCGGGAGACCAGGCTGGCTTGGAGGCAGAGCTGGGCGGTTAGTAGGATGAGGAGGGCGCAGCCCGGAAGCTGGGGTGCAGGTCCCATGGAGAAGGGCAGCCCTGGGTGTCCCCTGAAGAGATGCCGTGGCTCAGTCCCAGAGGAGCCCTCAGGCCCAGAGGGCGGCTCAGTGCCCAGCGGCTGCTTCTGGTGGACACAGTCCGGGTCTGCAAGGCCCCACTGGAACCCAAGTGATTGAGCTTAGGGCCATGGCTGGGGGCTTCTGGGGTCCATTCCAGGGTTAGGGGCTGGCACCCGAATGTCCCCACAAGTCCTTTTTTATTTTTTTGAGACAGGGTGTCACTATGCAGTTCAGGCTGGCCTTGAGCTCATGTGACCCTCCTGGCTCAGCCTCCCAAGTGCTGGGATTACAAGTGTGCACCACCATGCCCAGCTCCCAAGAATCTCTTGCTGTCCCCAGTCCAGAAGGGGCATGCTGCAGGGCAGGGAAACCTCATGTGACTAAGCGTTGTGAGCAGGGGCAAGCAGGGAGACAGACACAGAAAGAAGGAAAGCAGAGATGACGCCAAGCTTCCTGTTTGCAGTCACCCCCCAGGCTCCTGCGGGCACAAGGGAAGCCATTGTGTTTTTAACTGCCTGGTTGCCTCGAAGAAAACACAATTCATGCTTTTTCTTTACTTGTTCCCTTTTATTTTTAAAGACAGGTCTTCACTATGTAGCGCAAGCTGGCCTTTAACTCAGGGTGACCCTCCTGCCTCGGCCACCCAAGCACTGGGATTATAGGCATGTACACCACAGCTGGCTACAAATCATGCTTCTGATGATCCCCAACTTTTGTTCTCTGATCTAGTGTATTCTTGGGGATGCCATGGCCAGCACACCCTGGATTTACCGATGTTCCTGGTCTTTGAGGGTCTTTTTCGGGGGAGTGGGTGAGGGCTAGGAAAGGATGCACAGTGTCCTCTGAGGAATGGGGTGCACCCTGTCTTTGTCCCCACAGTGGCTGCTGCCTCAGTATACTCCGGGCCACAGGGCTTTGCCGTGGGCACCTGTCACGAGCCATGCCTCCCTAGTGCTGCAGACCTGAGGACCACGGAGACCTCTCCAGACCCCCCCACCCCCATGGTCCCCACCTCCTCAGTCTGCACCTTTCCCATCCCTGTGCCAAGCACATGTCCCCACACACACACTCTGGAGCCCTCTTCACTAAGACCTGCGGAGGGGCTCTCCTGGCGGGACAGCGGCCTGATGTCGGTTTGCAGAAGCGCAGCGTGGAACACCAAGGGCGACTTTGGCCACTCAGCCCTGCACCCAGTGCCAGGCTCCACCTCTCTCTGCTACCCTGCTGCCCCCAGGGCCCCTATCCAAGTTCCTGTTCCCCCCAAGTCACGACCCCCTGGTTGTTCTCTCTGCTTGCTATTTTCTTTCCAACTGATCTTATTTCTCAATTTTTTTTTATTTTTATTTTTTTTATTTTTATTTTTTATTTATTTTTTGCGACAGGGTCCCACTATGTGGTCAGGCTGGCCTTGAACTCACTTTGTAGCCCAGGCTGGCCTCAAAGTTGCATTGATCCTCCTGCCTCTGCCTCCCAAGTGCTGGGGCTACAGGTGTGCGACCTGAATTTATTTCTTTAAAGAAAATAATTTCCAGACTCCCGAATGAAAGGATACAAGACACACCCCCCAGGTGTAGACCCCAAAGAGCTCCAAACAGCTATGCAAGCAAAAATGTTTACTTGAATGTTCATAACCACACAATTCACAATAGCTACAAGAAATGACCCAAATGTCAACTGTGTACTGCCATGTATTTTACTGCACAGCAGAATACAGTCAGCAGTAAGAAGCTACAGAATGGGTGGACCTTAAAAACACTATTCTGGTCCGGGTGTGGGGCACATGGCTGTCATCAACCAGCACTGGGGAGGCTGAGGTAGGAGGAGCGCCAGAAGTTCGAGGCCAGTCTGGGCTTCATACTGAGTTCAAGGCCAGCTTTATCTACATAGCGACACCTGTCTCAACCAAAATAATAACAATAACAAATTAAAACTGTATGTTAACTGAGAGCAGCTAGTCACAAAACAGCACGTGCCATCTGAAGTCATTTATCTGAAATGCCCACAGACAGACAAATACACAGAAACGTAAAGCAGATTGCTGGTTGCTGGGGTGGGGTACTGTGGTATAGAGAATGACTGATTAGTGGGTACAGGGTACCAGGCTGATGGAAAATTCTGGAACCAGACAGTGGGCGTGGCTGCACAATGTCATAAACTTGCTCAATGCCACTTAACTGTGCTCTTTAAAATGATTAAAATTATAAATTTTGTCATGTACATTTTACCCATTTTAAGCAGTTAAAACACACACCCATGTGCTACAAGCTTCTTTATTTATTTTACCAGGAATAGAACTCAGAACCTTGTGCTTGCCAGGCAGGTGCTTGTGCTGCGAGCTGTGGCCCCATCCCTACTGGCTTTGAGATGGGAGAAACAACTGCCCTACAGACACTGCTCCAAGAGCCAGCTGCCTCCCCCTGCACAAAGGCAACGCATGCCCCAAATCCAGCGTGTGTATTTTCCACGGATGTTTCCTCGTTGTGTGCCAACCTTTATCATAATGTGTCCCTAGCCGAGTGCTTTTAAAAATCACACTGCTACTGCACTATCGTTTCTATCTCCGTGAAGTCAAGTATCTTAGTGAGCCGGGAGTGACGGCGCCCACCTCTGATCCCTGCCCTTTGGGAGCCTGAGGCAGGGGGATCAAGGTTCAAGCCCCGCCTAGATAATTTGGAGGTTTAGCGAGGCCCTGTCTCAAAATAAAAAGTAAGGGCGGCTGAGGCTGTAGCTGGGTGCAAAGGCCTTGGGCTCTAGCCCCAGCGTGCCATGGACAGAGGGCAGCGAGGCCCAGGCCTGGGCTCGGACCCTGCTGCCAGCGCCTCTGCCTTGCCGTTACTCAGAACTGTCTGCCACTCAGTGAAGGCAGCAGACACAGGCTGTCCCCTTTCCCAGTAAGCCTGGGGACTTTCAGGTGTTCCACAGCGATCTTCATTCTCATCCCACCAGGAGGATGAGTCGTGACTGAGCTCTCAGGTGTCGCCTGGTCTGGGACCGAGATTGTTCCCAGCAGTGTGCGGTGCCGTGAGACACAGACATGAGCCACTCAGCATGCACAGGCCCTGCGCGTCTGTGCTCTCCCGGAGGAGAAATGCCCGGAACTGCTGCCTGTGAGGAAGCGCCCGGCCGCATTCCTCCCCGCCGCACAGAGCAGGGCTGTCTGCCACACTGTGCCAACGATGCGTGGCACGGAACAGAGCAAGGGCAGGTGGGCCTAAAGGCAGCCTCCCGCTCCACGGAGGCCTTGGGGATGGGCAACGCTGGCTGCATCCCGCAAGCTTCTGCCAAAACATCGTGGCCCCAGGGGGAGGCAGGGAGCCCGGGCCCCCAGGTGAGCTCAGCTCCGCGCCTCCTGCTCCCCACAGTCCCACAGCACTGGCTTTCTGGCCTGAGGCTGATCTGCGGCCCTCTGCCTGCCCCATGGGGCCCTGGACGCCGCTGCATCTGCGCCCGGACTCCAGCACCAAGGACAGAGCTACCCCATAGTAGGCGCTCAGTAAACGCCTGCCACTGGGATGGGATAGCTATAAACGCAGAGGTTCACCAGAGGGAAAACTGAGGCACACACAGGGAAGGCCGCCTGTCCTGGCAGCCTAGAGAAGGCCGGAGGCAGGTTCCGACCCGACCCTCACGTCGCCCCTGGGCTCAGCCCCGGATTCTCCTCCCACCCCACCAGCGCCCGGGCCCTGCGCGGCGCCTGGCACCGGCGGGACGCGGTCAATGAGGGCTTGTCCGCGGCCGAATGAATGCATGCATCTGCCGGCCGGGTGGGGGCTGGGCCCGGCGCCCGGCTCCCGGCGCCCGGCTCCCGGCTCCCGGCTCCCGGCTCCCGGCTCCCGGCTCCGCCTCGCCCGTCTGGACAGCACCGCCCCGCCCGCCTGGTCCCCGCTTCCGGCTTCCCAGCCGCTCTCCCCAGTGCCCGGCTCGGCTGCAGGCTGCGTTTCCGGGGGGAAGGCTTAGGCGGTGACACCGGCCCAGCCTCCTCCCCGCCCCCGCCGCGGCCCCCTCCCTCCCGCAGCTCCGCGCGTCCGGCCCCGGAGGAAGAAAGGAGCAGGAGGCGCAGGTAAGGGGGACCCCGAGCAGGAGGGGACCCGGGCCGCCCGGGCCCAGCTCTGCAGATCCAGCTGCTGCAGGAACTGCACTGGGGACAGCGGATTGCAGGGACGGGGACCCAGGCCCAGCACCCTGGCCAGGCCCTTCCAGGCCTCCTCCTCCCTCGGGCTGCAGAAGGCGGCTGCGGCTCGGTCGAGGTCTCCAGGCCTGGCACGGACCCCTGTCTGGCCCTCTTCCACCAGACCAGGAGCCTGGGTCCCAACCGCAGGCGTCCACTCCAGCGACCCCTCCAGGCCGGGCCCCTGTCTCCGACCCAGCTCCAGGCCCAGCCCCCTCCTCGGACCCTGATCCAGGTCCTGCCCCCTCCTCAGACCCGGGGTTCAGACCCCAGCTCTCCTCTGTCAACCACTGGGTCCAACCCAGCCTCCTCCCTAAGACCCAAGGTCCGGGCCCAGCCTCCTCCATCAGGCAGAGGTGTTGGGTCCAGGGCTGGCTTTGGATTGTCTGACTCTGTTCGTGGCACCCCTTCTGCATTTCCAGGCGGACCAGACTTTGAATCCCCACCCCTCCATTTAGGGCCCTGGGGTTGGTTCCCCTGGCCCGCCCCGAACTTTTAGCCCAGGGTCCCTGGAGCAAAAGCAGTCGTCTGACCCGGTCTCCCTGTGTCTCCTCCTGTGTCTGTCCTGTGTGTCTGTCTCGCTGTCCTCGGCCTCCACCTCCCGCGCTCTGACATCTGCACCACCCTGGACCCCCCACCCCGTGCTCCCCTTCCTCCTCTTGGCTTTCTCCTGTTTCCTTCGCTGTCTCTCCATCCCCACCTCTCTGTGTCCCACATCTTCTCTTCCTCTCTTCCTTCTCTTCCTCCTCCTCCTCCTCCTCCTCCTCCGTCTCTGATCTCTCTGCACCTCTGCCTTGCCCTGACCTCCCCGTCCACCACCTCCCCTCTCCCAGGCCCCGCATCTCTCTCCGCAGGATGGATCCGCAGCCCCCTCCGCCGGCGCAGGGCAGCCCTCCTCACCGCGGCCGGGGCCGGGGCCGGGGCCGGGGCCGAGGCCGGGGCCGGGGCCGGGGTCGCGGGGGCGCCGGAGCCCCGCGCGCGCCCCTGCCATGCCCCACGTGCGGCCGCCTCTTCCGCTTCCCCTACTACCTCTCGAGGCACCGGCTGAGCCACTCGGGGCTGCGCCCGCACGCGTGCCCGCTGTGCCCCAAGGCCTTCCGGCGGCCCGCGCACCTGTCGCGCCACCTGCGGGGCCACGGGCCGCAGCCCCCGCTGCGCTGCGCCGCCTGCCCGCGCACCTTCCCCGAGCCCGCGCAGCTGCGCCGCCACCTGGCGCAGGAGCACGCGGGCGGCGAAGTGGAGCTGGCCACGGAGCGCACAGCCAAGGAGGAGGAGGGCGAGGGGGGCGCCGAGCAGCCCGCAGCGGGCGCGGAGGGGGAGCCGTGGGCCGAGGGGGAGCCCGCGCCGGCCGCGCCCCCCAGCGCTGAGCCTCGCGCGCCGGAGCCCGGGGCGGCCGAGGCCGGGGCGGCCGAGCTGCGGGCTGAGCTGGCGCTGGCCGCTGGGCGCCAGGAGGAGAAGCAGGTGCTGCTGCAGGCCGACTGGACGCTGCTGTGTCTGCGCTGCCGCGAGGCCTTCGCCACCAAGGGCGAGCTCAAGGCGCACCCGTGCCTGCGCCCCGAGGGCGAGCAGGAGGGCGAGGGCGGGCCGCCGCCGCGCCCCAAGCGACACCAGTGCACCATCTGCCTCAAGGCCTTCGCCAGGCCCTGGTCGCTGTCGCGCCACCGGCTGGTCCACTCCACCGACCGCCCGTTCGTGTGCCCGGACTGCGGCCTGGCCTTCCGCCTGGCCTCCTACCTCCGCCAGCACCGCCGCGTGCACGGCCCGCTCAGCCTGCTGGTGCCGCTGCCCAAGAAGGACGACAGGGCCGCTGGCGCCCGGAACTCAGGGCGAGGGCCCGAGGGCGGCGAAGGCACCGCCGAGGGGGGAGACGGAGGCGGCGAGAACGGGGGCGACGGCGGCCCCGCGCGGCCCCCCGCCGGCGAACCCCGCTTTTGGTGCCCCGAGTGTGGCAAGGGCTTCCGGCGCCGCGCGCACCTGCGCCAGCACGGCGTCACCCACTCGGGCGCGCGCCCCTTCCAGTGCGTGCGCTGCCAGCGCGAGTTCAAGCGCCTGGCCGACCTAGCGCGCCACGCACAAGTGCACGCGGGCGGCCCGGCCCCGCACCTCTGTCCTCGGTGCCCACGGCGCTTCTCACGCGCCTACAGCCTCCTGCGCCACCAGCGGTGCCACCGCGCCGAGCTGGAGCTGGAGAGGGTGGCCGCACTGCAGGCCCTGCAGGCCCAGGCCGCGCAGTCGCCGCCACCTGAGCAGGAGGCTGAGGGGGTCCCGCTGCCTGTTGCGCACATCAAGGAGGAGCCGCCCTCCCCAGGGACTCCACCCCAGTCCCCGGCAGCACCCCCAGTCTTCCTCAGCGCCTCCTGCTTCGACAGCCAAGACCACTCAGCCTTCAAGATGGAGGAGGACGAGGTGGACAGCAAAGCCCACCTGCGTGGCTTGGGGAGCCTGGCCTCCTGACCCACGCGGCCCCTCCGCCCTCCATGGGAGCCCCCGGTTTGCAGTGGAAGGAGAGGACCCCTTGTGCCGACCCCTTGAGCTCTGGCCCTAGGAGCGGAGGCCCCAGGTTGACCCTACCCCTCACCCTCCCCAGACCCCGATGCCGCCCCAATGCGCGTCTTCAGGCAGGAGGACTTGGAATAGGAGGCGGAGGACGCTAGGCCAGAGGGAGGCGGGCAGGTGGCCTAGCCGGCCAGGCCCCGCAACACACACTGGACACCATCACCTCTTAGGAACGGCCTGCAGGGTGTTCCTGTGAGCAAAGGTCTGTCCCTGCCCCTCTGTCTGTGAATAAATGTGAGCTGGTGAACCTGCGTGTGGCTGTCTGTGGACGGTAAAGGGACTCGCACACCTCAGCCTCAACCAGGAGGGACTCTCAGAAGCCCCGAGGAGAAAGGGGATGCTGGTCCCCACAGGCATCCACAGCACCTTGGTCTGTGCCAGGTATGGCCAGGTCATGCCCATGCTGAAGACAGAAGCCCATCCAGTCCCAGGGAGCTGGAATCCTGCAGCTGCACTGGCCCAAGCAAACTTTGTGGCAGTAGAATGTTCTAGATCTTTGCTGGCTCATAATGCAGCCTCTAGCTACGAGTGTCTGTTTAAATGCAAGAAAGGTAAAGACAGGCCAGTGCGGTGGGGCTTGCTAATTAGCCAAGTTGCCCAGGCTGGACTTGAACTTGCCAAGCTCCTGCCTCAGCCTCAGCGTGCACCACTGTACCAGGCTCTGTTTGGTTTTTTTAGGCCCGTGGAGCGGAGTGGAGGGGGAAGAATGTCCGCTGGCCAGTCTTCCTTTTTCCTGCCGTTTGCCTGCCCACTTCAATGGCTGTCCCTTGCCATGTGTAAATAGCATGTGGACCACTTAGGTGTCCTCCTGCCTGCAAGAGAAAGTAAGTGAGCACAGGTATCACCCCCATTTTCCAGGGTGGCAAACTGAGGTCTTGAGGGGTAACACCTGCCCCATCTTGCACAGAGCTTGCACCTGACCATCTTGCCTGCTTCTGCGGCACAGGCTGGGTTAGGTGTGGCTCTGCTGGAGCCAGGTTGGGCTCAGGGGACAGTGCTGGTGACTGCCTGGTGCAGCTCAGACACAAAGCAATTAGGGTTCACGATGACCCTGTTCCCCAAGGACCTGTCCTGTGAGGTGAGCACCTCCGCGCTGTCACCCCACACCACCCCATTCCCCAGGAACCCAGTGGCTCCCCAGTGCCATAGGCAGATGTGGCCATTTCTGAGGTCACACCTGTGGTCACCCGCTGACTAACACAGTGTCATGGGCAAAACCTGTGGAGGGAGGGAACTCCATAGTCCCACTCAGAAGGGACACACTGAGCTGAGTGGCACCATGCCCACAAACTGTCCCTTCATGTCCAGTGAATAAATGTGGGAGTTGGGGGTTCTGGCACTTTGTTACTATTCCAAGGCTGACCTTGGCCTCAGTGACCAGTGCCCGCAGAGGAAAGCAGGGTGCACGTCCACTTCCCAGAGGTGGAAGGAGTACCAGGGGAGGCAGGCAGATTCAGACCCTACTCCCACACGGCCTGCGCTCGGCCCCTGTTAGCGCTCAGGTCCGCAGTGTCTCCCCAGGTCTCCTGCAGGTAGAGAGGCACTGGGTGACAGAATCGCTCCCCTCTTGGTGGGTTCACCCGTGGGGCAGTTCTTGGCTGACTGTGCTGTTGGGAGGCAGGGCCTTGGAGGACATGGGTCACTGCAGTGGGACCTGGAAGGGCGCCTTCTTGTCCCTGGCTCCCCCCTTTTTTCTCTGCTTCCCAGCCACCACAGGGCAAGCAGCTCCCCTCCACCAGCCCTTTGCATCATTTCTTCTGCCTTGGAGCAGATGGCCATGGACTGAACCCATTGAAACTGTGAGCCAAACAAACCTCTCCTTCAGGGCCAGAGATTTAGCTCAATGGCGTAAGTGCCTGCCTGGCAAGCGCAAGGTCATGAGTTCGATCCCCAGCACACAAAAAAAAAAACACCTCCCCTCCACGTTGCAAGTGCTGGGTTTTATGTCCCACTGCCATCACAGCTCACTAACACAGTCCCCACATGCATCCTGTCCCCAGGCCCCAAGAGCCCACCTCTGCACTGGGGGCACCTCCCACCTCCCCTACTCTGCACACCACCTTACACAGCTGCTGCCTCCAGAGAGACATTTCCAGGACGAAAGTCAGACCCTGTGGGGAGAAGGCCTCAGCCAGGCAGCCAGCTCCTCCACTACACTTCAAAATGCCAGGGCCGGGGTTCTGCCATGAGCAGTCTCAAGGTGGGTGTGGGGGCCACACACCACCTTGAACTACACAGTGAGATCCTGTCTCCAAAACAAAAACAAAAACAAGCCAGGTGCAGTGTGCGTGATAGCAAGTGCTGAGCCAGAAAAGGGGAGGCAACATTTCAGAGCTGCCAAGGACAATGGCCTGCATGCTACAGGCTGGACCCTGCTCTTAGACACAAGCAGGCCGAATGCTGGGGGCCAGGGACCCCGAGTGTTTAACTGTCTCGGAGACTACGCAGCTCGGCTTCCTTAACCCTCACGACAGCCTGTAAAACATAGCACGGTGGGTAATTTTTGTTTGTTTGTTTGTTGGGTTTTTGTTTTGCTTTGTGTGTCCGAGACAGCGTTTTGCTGTGGAACTCAGGCTGGCCTCGAGCTCACTGTGTAGCAGGGCTGGCGCCCAGGAGGAAGAACACAGCCCAGACGGAACTTGGGGCCGCACAGCTCCACAAGTGCATCACAGGCTGTGAACGGCACACCCGAGGTGGGAAAAGTCTGCGGTGTGCAAATGATCCCTTCCTAAAGCTGCTCAAGGAATACAATCCGGGGCGTAGGGGAGCACCCCTGTGATCCCTGCACTGGAGAGACTGAGGCAGGAGGGTCGCCGTGAATTCAAGGCTAGCCTGGGCTATAGAGTGAGCTTTCTGTCTCGAAACAACAACAACGAAATAAAATGTAATACAGTGAGAGACACATTGCCATGGACCCTCCTCAGAACACTCCAGATACTCCCCACTGCTTCATACAGTTACTGTTTTTGGTGCTCATTTTTTACCACATTAAATTTTTATAAAGTTTAAACATGCACCGGGGCCGGGGATGTAGCTCAGCGGCACAGCGCCTGCCTGGCAAGCTCCAGGTCCTGAGTTAGATTTCCGGGGCCAAAATAAACAAATGAACAAGCATGCACCATACATTTCGATCTACCACAGAAGCGTTCGTCACTCTCCAGCAGATCCTAGGTGTGGGCCCATCACGCCGAGGAGAAGTCTGAGATGATTCACTTTTCAAGAATGAACGGGAGGGCTTGGGTTGTAGTTCAGCGGCACAGTGCCTGCCTGGCAAGCATGAGGTTCTGAGTTCAAATCCCAATATAAAAAAAATTAAAATAAAAACCTGTACCCATACTCAAGTGTGTGGGGCCTTTAAAGAAAAGAAAGAGCCAGTGCTTTCCAAGGCAAGTGCACCTTCGTTGGCTCTGCCACCCCCCCCCATCACCGTAGACAGACAGAGGTTATCCACAGCCAGGCCGACCCAGCACTGGGGGCCGGGAGGGAGGAGCCGCAGGTGTGGGGAGCACGGCTGGAGGAGAGTGAGGGGACGAGGTCCAGAGGTGGCTCTGCAGGGGCCGGGTCCTGGGCAGGTGTGTGATAGGCTGAGGGGGCAGGGAGGGGCGCGGTGTTGGGAGAGAGGCCTGTGGTGCAGGGAGGGACTCCAAAGGATGTAAAGCCGGATGGGGGCGCTGGACAGATGCATGCAGGGCGGAAAGGATTTTACTTATTTTCTTTTAACAAGTCATTGTGAATTGTTTTTTAATGTTTCAGTTCTTTTGAGACAGGTCTAGCTCTGTAGTTCATGGTGGTCTTGAGTTCACTTTGTAGCCCAGGCTGGTCTCGAACTCTCAGTAGTCCTCCTGCCTCAGCCTCCCAAGTGCTGGGATTACAGGTGTAGGCCACCACACCTGGAAAACTATTTTTAGGCTCACAGTAGAATTGAACAGAAAATAGAGACTTTCCAGACATCCATTTTTTTCAGATATCCATCTTTTAAAAAAATTTAAAGCAACTTGTAAATCTACAAGTGCCACACACTTCTGGCACGCCATCACAGCAAGCACACATTTTAAATGTGTTTGACTCATATGGCCCAACACACACACACACACACACACACACACACACACACACACACACACGAATAGCAGCACAAGCCCCACTCTTAACAGACGCTCCCGGCTGCTTCTGAATCATTTCCTGGTCATGAGACAAAAGGTTCATAAATCTACCCGGTTTTATATTCCTTCCTTTTTTCCTTTTTCTTTCCTTTTTCCATGCATGACTTTACTTGTTTTTCTTTTTTTTTAACTGTGTTTTATTTTGGAAACTTTTACATTTCCAGAGCAGTTGAGCAACCGATTGTAGCCGCTTATGGACCCTCACCCGGTTCCCCCAAACCTTACCATTACTCAGTACCCACCACAGCCCGTATTAGAACCAAGGCACCAACGTCTGTGTGCTAGGTTGCCCTCTATGGCGCCCCCTTGCTCTTAGGAGGTGTCCTGGGGGCCTTGGCTATTCCTAGGAGCCTCTTTGGCTCAGCACAACCTTGCACGTTTGGGTTTCCGGTTCTGGACTGGAACCCAGGCCTCGCACATGAGCGGCACACACTCGCCCGAGGCGTTGCCTGGCGGCCTTCCTGGAAGACAACCACACAGAATATGCTCTTCTCCTGTGCACTGTCACTGTCGGGGCTGGTTGTCGTCAGGGGATGCCGGCCTTGGCCACCTGGCCAGGTTTTCCTCTTTGCTTTTCCAGCTGAGCTCTGCAGAGGGTGCCGGGGAGGAGGTGGAGAGTCTGGGTAAACCCCTCTGGGTTCTGCAAGGGAGACCCAGCCCAATCCCTCTCCGCTGGGCTGCTCATTTAAGCTTCTGTTTGCACCTGTGTGGACTCTCAGACCCTGCAGTCCCTTTCTGTTATTTACCGCGCTGAGCTCAGGTACCTAGCACGAAGGAGAAAACTCTAAATCGCCAGGGAGACGCTGTGTGCGCGCGCCTGTGTGGTTCGGGGTTGAAACAGAGCCTTCACATTGAGCTGCATCCCCAGCCCTTTTTATTTTTTTATTTTGAGACAGGATCTCACTAAGTGGCTAGGTTGTCCAAACTGGGCTTGAATTTGGGATCCTCCTGCCTCGGCCTCCCAGAATGCCGGGGTCACAGGTGTGTGCCACCTTCTAAGGGGAATGAGGCCTGTGCCGAGTCCTTGGAGCCCAGCCTGACGATAGCGATGGGGGCGCCCCACTTTCCCCAGAGGAGCTGTGGCCTGGATTCCAGCCCGGCAGAGCCTGCGCCCCTTATCTCTTCTCGTCCCGGTGCATGGTGCGGCTGCGCTCCAGTATTTGCTGCTCTGGGCTGGATCCCCGCCCCCACCTGGCAAAAGGAGCCTGGAGCCTGGGCCAGGAGAAGGAGGGGGATCCGCCCACGGTCACCTACAGAGCGTAGGGGCACAGAGACACAGACAGGGAGGAAGAGCTGAGGCAGAGGGAGGGAGGAGCTTCGGCCCTGTCAGGCTGTCAGCCTCGGTACCAAGGCTGGTGTTTGCACAGTGCGCAGCTCGCACGCCCGTCCTCACTGTGATCTCCGCCCCTCTGGGCTCCTGGCACAGGCCGGGCCTCCTCCTGCCTGCTTTGGGGTGGGCAGCTCTCTTTGCAGGATGCCCTAGCCTCCCCTGGGGCCCCCGGTGATTCCCCCATGAGCCTTCCCTAACCCTCACATCCCACCTCTCTCCGTCCCTGTGGTCCGAAGAGATCTACGAAAGCACCCCGTCTTTCCATCTGAGGCTTTCCGGGATGTAGCTGTGGAGGGCTGTTCCTAATCAGCTGACTTTAACACAAGGAGATGATCTGGGCCTGGCCTAATCAAGCAAACCCTAAAAGCAACAGGGCTCTTCCTGGAACCACGGCCGCCCCTCCCAGGCAGGGCGAAGGCTGAAGGTACCACTGTAGGAGACCCGCGGAGGTCTCCAAAAACAAGAGGGAGCCGAGGCCACACCTGCAGGACACAGCCCCGCCCACAAGCAACATAGTCCCGCCCCATGCAGGACAGTCCCGCCCAGCAGCTCCCCGCCCCGCCCACACAGGGCACAGCCCCGCCCCACGCAGGACCCAGACCCAACCACAGGTATAGTCCCGCCCACACAGAACATAGCCCCGCCCATACCCGGATTTCAGCCTTGCAGGGTGCCTGACTGAGGCACCACAAGCTCACGTGGCTGTTACCAAGCAGCCTCGGTACCGAGGCTGGATAGATGCCCTGGTTCGGCTACTTTCTGGCGGCCAACATGAGGGCAAATTAAGTCTCTATGTCTCTCTCAAAAGACCACACACAGCCGGGCATGGGCAGGGCCGTGACCTCAGAACTCTGGAGTCTGAGGCAGCAGGATCCTAAATTCCAATGCAGCCTGGGCAACTTAGTGAGATCTTGTCTTCAAACAAAACAAAACGGCCGCGAGGTAGCCCGGTGGTGAGCGGCGTTCTGGCATGCACGAGACCCTGGGTTCAATCCTCAGCACTGCAAAAGAAAAGTGTAAAATGATCTGGAGCACCCCCCCCCCGTCATGGTCACTGTGGCCTCTCGCTAGAATGCGCGTTCTGTCAGGGTGGGCACTTTAGTATAGCATTATTGAAATTTATTTCACGTACACAGCCGGGCATGGTGGTGCATGCCTTTAATTCCAGCACGCAGGAGTATCATCACGAGTTGAGGCCATCCTAGACTCCATAGTGAGTTCCAGGCCAGCCTGAGCTACATATCAAGACCCAGTCTCAAAAATCAAACAATAACTATAATATATATAACAATTTTAAAAATTTTGAGACAGAGTCTCCCTAAATTGCTCAAGTGAAACTTGAACTTGTGATCCTCCTGCTTCAGCTTCCCTCAGTGCTGGGTGGTATGGTGCTTATCCCTGCCATGACCCCCCCATGCGCCCCACAGCTCGCTCGGTGCCTGGCAGACGTCGCAGTCGCCGACAGCAGAGGCCAAGGACCTGAAGCCCAGTCGCCTGTGGAGTCCCAGCCCCGCCACTGTCCCTGGCGGACTCTTTCCTCCACTGTGCGACACAGCTAATAATAGCGCCGCCTCCCCGGCCCGAGAGGCTTAGCGCGGGGCTGGTGGGACGCAGGGCTCAGGAAAGGCAACCAGAATCGTTGTTAATCGCGCGGGCTTTACGGAGCCGCTGCAAAGCCAGCGCCTTGGGCCGCCGGCCGTCGCTCCCTGCGCGCGCTTCCGGGGAGGAGCACGAGAGAATCCTGCGCCCCGCGGGACCCGGCTGGGAGCTGGAACTTTAATCCCAGAGCGCCGGGTGCTGTGGGAGGCGGCGGGGAGGGGAAGGCTCCATTCTCAGCCTGTCACCTCCAGACTCCACCCGGCTCCTGCTGCCGGGTGCCTG
>PVJX010031852.1:0-11548 GCA_004027295.1 Dolichotis patagonum | reverse complement strand
CATCCTGATTCTCTCCCCCACCTAAAAACAGAAAAAGGAATGCTTCAGTCTTAAACTAACGCCCACATTAGACCGTAAATCCCTCTCCAGGGAGTTCACCCGTTTGTTTCAGAGAAGAGTGCTAGTTTTCGTACTCCATCTCCATGTGATAAAGTCCTGGTACTCTCTGCTCCATGTGTGGGGAGAACACCAACCCTGCACCCAAGGACTTGCTGAATTCTGCAAAACAACAGGCACCACTTCCCGGGGTTCCCCTCCTCCTTGGGCTTTGGCTTCCTCTGTTTCACCCACTGACAGGTCTCCAGCTGAATCCCTGTTCAGGGAATGTGTCACATATCTCATCCACCAAAGGCCTTCCTGCCCAATTTCTGCCTTGCTACAGATTTATTTTTTTTTGCACTCCAACGCTGTCATTTCAGTGGCATCGCTGGCAAGGGAGGTGCCACATTCATACGCTCACTCTGCCATCTTGCACCAGACACTTGCCCACTCCCAGGGTGATGATTTTAAAAACAAATTTTTTTTATTGTTGTTGAAAGTCTACTCATCTCTTAACTATATTCTCCCTGTTTAAAATGATATATTTAGAGATAATGGTAGCTTCTTATTCAAAAAAAGATAGTTTGAGAGAAGAAATGAGTTCGGATATTGTATTACACAGATGGGTAACAATGAATAATGATAATGTATGGTATATTTCAAAAAAGCTATATGAGAGGATTTTGAACATTCCATTCCCCCAAAAGATAAGTATTTGAGGCAAAAGATATGCTTACCTTGGTCTGAACATTACATAATGTATAGAGTTGTGGAAACCTCACAGGGTACAATATGTACAATTTTATATGTCATTAAAAGAAGGAATGAAAAACAGATAAATGGAAGTAAAAAAATTAAAGAAATTTAGACAACAGCAAGTAGTACAAACCTTCTTTTGAAATGTGTGATAAGCCATTAAAAGCAGCCTACAATATTAATTCCATCCAAAGACCTGTTGTCTCTGGCTGCCATGCTATGGGCCATAGATCTTGTCCAAGAGAAACCTGGTTCTTCCTATATGTGTAGAGTGTTCTCTCCAGCTGGGATCCCAGCATACAGGGACCTCCTGCCCCAGAGTCTGTGGCAAACTCAGATATACCAGTCCCACTTGGGCTTGAAGTATATCAAAGATCTGCTTGAATAAGAGATCACAGAATATCAACCAGGCTCAGTTTTTATTATTATTTTTAAAATTTACCTTCTACTTCTGTTATTTCCTTTCCATGAACCCAGCTCTGACTCTGTAGTGGTGTTCCCCAAAAGTCTAGTGTTCCCCCAAAGTGTCTTGAATGTGGTAGGTGATTAGATTGTGGGGAGCATCGCATTCATCAGTGTCCTCATCCATTGACAAGGTCAGTGGCTGAATGTGCTGTGAAAACACAGGGCAGGTTGGAAGCTCATCACAGCGGGTGTGACCTGGAGGGGCTCTTCCTGTCCCCAGCTTCTCCTTGGTCTCTCTCCTTCCTGGATGCCATGAGGTGAGCAGTTTTCCTCCTCTAGGCCAGTGATGACAAATCTTTGAGAGTCTTAATATCCAAACCGTGACTCAAAACTCACCTATGTGTCACAAAGGGCCAACACTGAAATTAGACCTGAATGTTGAGGTTTTACTTTAGAAAAAACCAACTCTACATTAACATCCTGTATCTTAAAAGAAAAACACAATAATACACATGCCATAGGTTTGCCACCAGCCCTAAGTCCTTCCACCATGTCCTTTTTACGTTGGAGCCAGCCAACTGGTTACTGAATCCTTAGAGAACAATGAATCAAAATTAACTTCTCCTTTAAGTTATGCATGATGAATATTTTGTCCCAGTGATAGGAAAGTGTTTAGGACAGACTCCAAAAGATTATTTCCAATAAGATGGAAGAAAATTTAATTTCAGTAGTGTGGGAAGAGAACTATGGTTTCTCCTCAACTCTTATGTCTGCAGTTAGAATGGACCACAGACAAAAGACAGATGAATAAGACAGAGAAGAAGAAAGTTTATTCACACAGGCAATGCACATCACATGGCAGAAAATACAGTGAAAGGTAACTCAGAGGGAGGGCTTAGGCTTTTGGCCTGTGAAATATTTTCAGTAAATAACAATAAATCTTAGAGAAGACAAAGGAAAGTGGTTTTAGGCCTCCAGAGGTGGGAGACTATGGGAAGGCAAATAGAGGGGAGAAGCCGGTGGGGTGAGGTTTGCTCATGAATTCTTCTAGCGTCGTCTCTAAGCTGGAAAGAGTTGTCTCTGTAAAGGAGAATTGATGTTCTGTCTTTAAGTGGAAGAGACGATGGTAGAACGAACTTGTCCTTGTTTGCGCTTCTTGATTGCCTCTAGCTCAAAAATATTTATGTTAAAGAGGCGAATGTTGGGATGACATTTTGTGGTTTCCCTCCCTTGCTGATAATGTCTTCTTCCTTATGAGGTTTCCAACAAATCAAGGAGCCTGAAATGTGGGGAGAAGGCAGCTCATCCAAAGTAGGAATGCTGACCTCTTCATTGTCCTTGGAGTCTCAGAGGTCTTTGCTACGTGGATTTCTGGAGTGGAAGTTCAGGGCTTTGGGTAACTCTCCCTTTGAGGTCCAATCTCCTCTTTGAGTCCTTGGAGTAGTAAGAGGTTTTCCTTTTCTTGGTAGAACTGTCAACCTCTTATCTCTGTAGTACTCTATCAAGACATTTTGGGGAGATCTTAGTTGAGACCTGAGGAAATGCTAAAGCTAAACCAATAAGATGTTGCTATTTTCCATCCGTCCTTGAGACAGTGAATGCCGAAGACATTACCTATTTGGATAGGATGAGATCAGTGAGACGGAGTGAGAGACAAAGGAATGGAAGAAGAACAAGGACAATATCCAGAAGTAAAAGATGAGTTAATGTCTCAGTGACACTGTCATGCCACAGTGGGCCTGATTTAGCCATAAAGATGTCATCTGTGGAGGTGTGTGCAGGACTACAAAATAGCCTCCAGGTCCAGAATGAGGAGAATGGGAGAAAGTTTAAGAAAAATTTCCTCAAGGCAATTGTGACAGAATTCATGAAGGAGAATTCTTTTCTCTCTGGAGAATTTGATATGAGGTGAAAATTGACTCCAGTTGTGATAGATGTGGTATCAGCCATGTCCCCTTTCACAGGGTGTTAGTAAAGGTATGAGGACACCACACCTTGTGGTGTGGTGTGTCCCTGAAGACTGTGATGCTGCACAATGACCACCATGTGTAGAAAATTCTTGAATAATTAGAGAGACAGGACAAACATCCCCTGTAAAGTTAATGGCTATAAAAATAATGTTCATGGCAGTCACACCTACATCACAGAGCCATCTCATAACACTGCCAGCTGATTTCTCTCAGTATTTCTGATTTCAGGAGAAGACCAGTGTGATTCCATGGGGATCCAACGATGATGCCTCTTCACTTAGAAGCTGTACAGATCTATTTTACTCAAGAAAAGTATCAAAGAGTATTATAAATATTTAATCAAGCAGATAATCCAAACAAATGGACACCTTGGGCATCATAAATTGGGCTGCTATACATTTCTCTACAACAGCCAGCCCTTCAGTAGTCACGACTGAGGTATGTGATTGTTCAGCTCCTACTTTGTGTACTGATGAGGAAAAAGTTTTGGAGGACTGATGGGCCCCTAAGATCAGAAAGTCACTTGGAAACTTCTCTGTTGTGCTGCGTGGGTGGACTGGCTCATCCATCCTCCCACATAGATCGGCTTCATTGCTTGCTGATAGCTCACTGTGGCCACCAGCCTCAAATCTGCAGTACTTTCTTTTGGGTTCTGATAGAAACCCAATATCTCAGCATGCCACATGCAGTTTCCCAAGAGAAGCAGGTAAACAGTATTGAGTGGAGTCCACTGCTGCCTGAAGAGCGGCCACCTGGGATAGGAGTTTATGGATAGAAACACAGTGATTGTTTCATGTCCGTTACCCAAAGCGGTAGTTGTGAATAGGTTAGTTTGTAAAACACAAAGGTGGCAAGGCGGTGGCTAACCTGTTTAGTACCCTCTTCATTCTTAGCTAGTCCTCAGAGTTGCTAATGTAGCTATTAAAAGCAGTGCACTTTATCTCAGTGCATTTTGCATTTGAGTTAGAAATTTCTAGTATGTTCTATATCTGGTTGCAGATGTAGTACCATATGAGGTACAATAAAAAATACAGGAAATGTTTAAAATCTTGAGTTGTTACAACATAGGAAACATTAACATTAATCCCCCCAAAATCTTTCCCATGCTTCAGAGCACTTATTCAGTCATTCTTAACACTTTCTGAAGTAGTTTGAGTTTTTCATTGCACTGTGGTTGCTGCCTCAGTGGCCTGAATCAATTTAAAATGTTTACCATTCATTGCCATTTTGACTTTGGAGAAGAGTCATAAGTCAGACAGCACCAGACCTGGTGAATAATGTGAATGGAGGACCCATTAGGATGTATTTGTTTGACAGAAATTGTCATAAGTGTTTTGAATAGATTCAGGACATCAAGGCAGTTACAAGAAAGACACAAAAGAGGACTTCCAGAACTTCAGGAAGTGGCCAAAATGATGGGATAACTATGTTCAAAAAAAGAAAGAAAGAAGGTATTTTCAGGAAGATTAAGAGAAATGTGTCTTTCACTGTAATAATTTTTAAAACTTTTTATTTAAATATTCACTATATTTTGTGATCAAATTTCATATTTATATAATGGTATTATCAATTAGTTGAAGGTTCTTTTGCTCTATTTAGATAGAAATCACCAAAATTGTAGCTCTTATTGTCAAGAACCCTGAGCTTTGTATGCCAGTAGCTATCAGCTGTTGGTGTTGAGAGTTTTCCACCATTCTCCTGGCAACTGGTGCCAGCAGCAACTGCCAGACCTTGGGAACTCTTCTGGTTGGCAGAGATTACAACTCACAGCAATTCTGCATTGCTTCCTATGTTCTCTAACTGCTATATGTCCTCGAAGTAACCGTCCCTGGCTGCTGGCCACTTCAGGCACCAGTGATCTTTTATGCACCAGCTCAGCCTGCTCTAAGTGAGATAGAAATCATAAGCAGGCTAAAATATGCCATCACAAAGAGGTGTTAGGATTCTCCTGCAGCATGGTGGGGAGCAGTAAACAATGATCCATTATAAGTGAGGGGGAAGCTTCTTATATAGAAGAAAAAGTAGATTCACAAATCCATGGTATCAAACTTCCTGTTTAGTCATGGGAATGGGAGGGCTTCCTCTTGGACCTGATTGAGGACAACTGCAGAGGGTGAATCATGTGAGATGGACCCACAACTGAAGCTTTCTGCGGCCAAAGCAAATGTTTCCCAGAGTGGTGTTCGAACAATGGATTTAATTGTGGCCAGCTGTAAGGTATGTGGGACAGCTACAGAAGAAAGAAGGGGAAAGAGAAAGAAAGAAAGAAAGAAAGGAAAGAAGAAAGAAAGAAAGAAATGGAAAGAAAAAAAAATAAATAAAACATAACTCTTGAGCATGGAACCTCTCTTTGCTATCTCAATGGGCTGAATAGAAGAGTATTTTGCAAATTATTTTAGGAAATTGTACATGGTTTTTAAAAACTAAAGACTTCCATGAAATCACTGATGCTAGTATTCATTACATCAACTGGACAATCACACACATGCCTTAAACACATTAAGGGATATTCTTATTCATGGGCCCATTTAATTTCTACTTTAACTTCTCCCAAAGGCAACACTCACTGAGCAGTTTTATCAGCTGCTGCAGCAGTGCAGTCAAGGGTCACAGGAATGAAATGTTTTCAGTAAGGTCCAGTAGTTATTGACTCTGCATGTTAGCTTAGTCTTAATATCACAATTACCTCAGATAATCAGTGTGTACAGAGAGAAAGTTTATTTTGGCTCATAGTTTTGGAGGGCCCAGTCCATGGTTGGTTAGCCCCACTGCTGTGAGGAAAGAGTTCTCACTTCATCACAAGCCAGGGAGCAAAACAGAGAGAGGAAAGAGCCAGTGATCCACAAGACCCTTCCCAGCATCCTTTAAGCCATCTAAAGACCTCCCACTAGTCCTGCCTCTTAAAGGTTCCGTGACTTTCTCACAGCACGATGCTGGGAGCCAAGGCTTTAACACATGTGCCTTCGGGAGACATTTAAGATCCAAACTATAACACTCCTGTATGCTAAAACATGCCAACAACCAGGAGCTACCATTTTCTCTGTACTATTTTAACTGCTGTCATCTCTGCATTTCAGCACAAGAGCTGTTCTAAGCCAGAAAATGCCAGATGGCGCTGAGGAATCAGATTCCAGAGCAATGTCATCTGCAGAAGTGAGCCAGTAGCTAATTGACAAAGATACACTTACTGTTTTTATAGAAGTCAAGATGTCCTACTTCTATCACTGGGACTGTCCTTTTAGAATTGGCTTGGGTCTCAAGTTCTCTTTGGATGCTAGGTCTGATCTTGCTTCATAAATCCTGTCTTCAGCTGTAGCTCTGCAGTGCCTTCTCTTTCAAATGGTTTCTCTTTATTTCTTCAGTGTTAAGAAATCCGTCCTCCTCTCTCTCAGAATTGCTTTGTATCCCTCATCCGCACCAACTCTGACAGCTGTCATTTGTTATCAGAATATCTTTAAAAAAATACATCTACTTCTTACCTTCTTAGCTGGTTGCTAAGAGCTTCCTAGATTACAGCTAGATAGTTTATTTCTATCTGGTTTGGGAGCTTTTGTGCCTACTTAATATTTATTTATTGAGAGATAGCTCTTCTGAGGTTTGATATATCCAGATCAGAGAGTTCAGAAGAGCAGTGTGCTACAGGGCAAGTAAAATTAGGAATTAAATAGTGAATTTTAGCCCAAACCAAGATATTATAATGTACCCGGGGGCAAGTTTCTCCAGAAAATTGTTTCAGTTGCTCAATAGTTTGAATAAGCCACAGAAGATATAAACAGGACATTATTTATACATTTCATTTCTAAGTCAGGTTGTGGGCATGGCTCAAATCTATTGATCTCTGATTGTCTGTGGATGAATTTGTTGCATAAAGTATTTTCACTTACAAAAAGCTTGATTCCTGAATTCAGCTTTCTGAGTCAGAATATCACTGCAGTATAGGGAAGTCTAGCAAACCCCAGAAACTAGATTTCAAAATGTTGTCCAGCTACCTTAGCATCTGTTGGGAACTCGCTAGAAGGGCACCCTGAGTCCCTAAAATGCTAACCAGAAACTCAAGAGGTGGCCCAGCAAGTTTTATGCTCCAGATGATTTTGTAGCAGGCTAATATGGCACAGTGACTGTTGTAAGAACTTCATATAATTATAATAATTAATATTTCTAGAGAATCTCTTTAAATGAAAGTCTAATGGCTTAAAGATAGGTCATGGTGTTACAATTTGCCATTGGCTCATCTAACACATTTTTATTGTGTCTTGCATACCCAAATTATACACTGTACTAGAAATAAATATATAAATAAAACACAATTTGTGTCTCAAGGAGGCCTTAAACTCAAAAGGGAGATGCACACAGGAACATATAATTGTGAATTTGTGTTTTGAGTGTGTGTAAAATATGTATTTTATTCTGAAGGATGTGGTCCAGGGAGGCTTTATCAGTTGTGAACCAGTTGTGAGCACAGGACTGTATATAGAAATATACATCGACTGTATATAGAAATATATCTCGATATGCATCGAGATACTACTTCCAACTGAATGCTAAATAAGATTAGTCTAAGGGGTGGAACCCCAACACTCTAGCCTCTGTAGGTCTCACTCTGGGAAGACATGGAGGAGAAGCGAGTCTGTAAATTGAATATCCACTGGCCGGGGGTGTGACTATGGTGACCTCCTTCCATATCAGACACCAGTCAAACAAAAACCCAGAGCATAAAGGTCACCTGAAAGCCCAGAACTATCTCCTGGAGAAACACAGCTCACTAATGCTGTGTTCTTATGTTACCTCTCTGAGGAGCAGTGAGCAAGGGGAAAGGAATCCTCAGCATGTTATTTCCCATGGTGCGCCCCTGTGGGAAAGAAGTGCAAGTTCTTTCTCCCTAATAGAAACATGTAAAGACTAAGTAAGCAAGCCTGGGCCAAAACCAGGGATTTGTAAGCAGATGAACAGAGAGGAGAGCATTCCAGATGAAGGGAATGGTATGTACAAAGGTCCCGGGGCCTAGAATAACATGGAGTTTGTAGAAGATGGGCACAAGATTTCATTGTTTAAGTTTTTGGTTTTTCTTTTCTGATAAAGTAAGGAGATAATTTATTTTAAATGTTAGAAAGAGAACTTCATTGGTTTTATAACAGTGAAAAATTAAAAAAGTTATAGGAAATCAGTAATAGATTGATAAATCATAGTGGAATTATATAATGAAAGAAAATATAATGTCATGTATTATTATTTATTTGCCTTATGGTACTCACTTGTAATAATAAATTCTATTGATATCTAATATCTTAAATTATTTTACTGATACAAGAATTGAGAGAAATCCAGACGGGCATTCTCCACAAAGTAAATATTGAGTGTCTCTGGAATGTGTTTTCTTAGTTTGGGGGAGCACACAGGAGTTGCTTTTATAATTAGGAAGAATTAACAGTGGGTCACATTCACCACAAACAGCTTCTCCTTTCTCCAGGGGGCGGGCGAGGATGGCTGGGTCACTGTGACCTGCCTGCCTGTCACTTGCGAGGCTGACAGAGCTCCAGTGACCTCGACCCTATCTATTATTAGTGCTTTGGGCGGGGCAGTTATGATCTGAGGAGCTCCATTTGCTGAATACACACTCTTAGTGTTTGTCACTTACCACGTTATCTGTTGCTGTACATTCAAGTTTTTTTTTTTTAATTCAGGAAATAGACAACTTAAAATTTAAGTTCTAAACACAGTTCTGATGGCCACTATTTTTAAGCCTTTCTAAACCTTTTATTGACTTTTCAGGGTTGTACAAAACAACATATTTTCTCCTAAAAGATTCTCTGGCAAGAGAGCAATTTGAGCTCTTTCTTAACCTTCTTTTATGGGCCTATTGACTTCGATACAGTTCATGAAAGTTATATGAATGCTTCATTCCTTTTTGTGTTGCTGAAATGTAGTTTAAAAGTGAAGTTTCCAGCCGCCAATCTCGAGTAAGAATTTTCACCTTTCTTCCTTGTTTTGTTTATTTTTGGAAACCTCTTCTTTGTCTCTGGGCCTGTGACACTGCCCTCCTCGATCACAGTTAGTAACCGCGTTCTGTCCCAGCGCAGGCCTCTGTCCCATGAAGCAAGGTCTAGGAAGAACATGACATGGAGGAATGGGACCATACTAGCACTTGGTTCCAGAGTTTCCCCTCCCTGCCAGTGTCACTCAGAGTTTTCGTCAGGATGGAAAAATCCAGCAGCTGGGTGTCCAGCTGCCAATTCATCACTTTGAGACGTTTCCGCGGGTGTCGTTTTGCGCAAGGCATGGTGCTCGCTCTGCACGCGCACTGACTTCCTCCGTGGCTTCTTTCCCAAACTCCCCCGCCCTGGAGCTCAAAGAGCTGCCTTTGCTGTCACCAGCCGAGGAAACATCCCTCACCCCGCAGAGCAAACTGGAACCGGAGTGATGGGTGGGGTCTCCTGTGAGAGAATGCAGGGGCAGAACCCCAGGCCCAGAGGTGGAAGACCCCGTTCCTCACAGCATCTGGCTCTCAGGAGCTGGGCGCGCGGGGCTGAGTCATTTCACCCATCTGTGCCGCAGTGACCTCCTCTGGAAAAAGCCTGTTTGTTCCTCTTGACATGGAGGTGAGCAGGCTGGAGTGAATCTTAGGGGCAAAGAGCTCAGACACGTGGGCAGGGCACACAGCAGGGAACAACACACAGAACCAGGCTGGACAGCCCAGCGGAAGCAAGGGTGGCAGCTGCACGGAGCTAGAGCACTTGTGTGACGCTGACCGAGGGTACAGGGAAGGGTACGCAAGAAACGTGCTGTGTTAGTCCATTTCGGTTTCACTGTAACCCTGCTG
Organism: Dolichotis patagonum; assembly: GCA_004027295.1. NCBI lineage: Eukaryota > Metazoa > Chordata > Mammalia > Rodentia > Caviidae > Dolichotis > Dolichotis patagonum. The sequence continues at coordinate 1,561 of PVJX010031852.1, read as the reverse complement.
TGAGACACTTCTATGGTTTCATTTCACAGGAGAATTAATTAGCACTTGCGGAGACTAAATAATCCCAGCGACTATAGTGCAAGACTAATTGTACACAGCAGGATTAATGCTGGTAACTGTACTGCTGGAGTTTAAGTGACACAAAGCTTATTGGAAGCGTTTCCCATGGATGTGGGGACAGTGGACAGTGTTAAGGGAGCAACAAGGGAGAGGCCAACCCTTAGGGATGCTCAACAGCAGACAACAGTTTCCAGTGCCTGTTTGGAAGGAGCTGGTGGAACTGTGGCTATGTGGACACCAAGAAGGGGCCGCCACTGGACCTCAGTCCTCAGGGGAGAGGAGTTACACTGCTCTGATCTTGGCTTGACTGCCTTCTCCTGCCCGCTGCCGCAGTCAGGGGCTTCCCTTCCTCACAGGAAGCAGAGAAGTGCAGCAGAAAGTCTGGGCCCATGAGACAGGAAGTGCGAAGTTCCCAGGTCTTCACGAGGTGAGACCGCATGCGAACGTACTTTCATCTCTGTGGCTTTACAGTGCAGCAGGTCTACTTACAGGCCCCATTGGCCAGGTGTATTTATTTAGCTCCAACTGTGTAAACCGTGTGAAGTATTTAATGCATGTGTTAGTTTCTTGTAGCAGCGTAACAAACGACCACAAGCTGGTGGCTCAAAGCAATACATGTGTATTCTATCCTAATTTTGGAGGCCAGAATTCTGAGATCGAAGTGGTGGCAGAGCCATGTCCCCCCAGTGGCTGCACAGAGGATCCTTCCTTGCATCTTTTAGCTCCTTAGAGTTCCTGCAAAAGTTGCTTTTTTATGATACTCTAACCTCAACTTTGGCCTCCATATTTACATGGTCTCCTTGATGTCCACAACTCCCTCCCTTTTCTCTGGTAAGGGCATTAGTCATGGGATTTAAGGCCACCCAAAGTCCTGTAATATTTCATCTTGAGACCTTTAATTAGCTACATGTGCAGAGAATTTATTCCAGGTCAGTCTGCATTCATATTCACACTCAATGGATGTGAATTTGAAGAGTACCACTTAACCCACTATTACATGATTGAAACCTGTCCCTGGTACTGTGAACACACATACCGAGTGTGTGTGTGTGTGTGGGGGTGTTCATTTGCTTTGGAACAGGCTACATGGTCTTTCCTTCTCTGCCTTTCCTAAATTGTCTAAATTGTCTGCACTTTACTGGGTACAGTAAATCTAAATGTACCTTTTCTTTTAATGAAAAAGGAAATCTTTCTTGCTCTTACCTTTCAGCTTCCCTGCTTACACATCCCGTGGGGACCTTCTCAATGGGCCATTTTCGCCAAAGGTCTGCAGACAGGTCACTGCATCATTAAATTGGAAAAAGAGAACCTTTTCTTGAGTTCAAAATTGTTTCCATTTTGTGGCCTATTGATTTCTTGTATATTCCAGCAGTCTGGCTGAAACAGGAAGGGAGGTAGGGATGGGAGATTTCCTGCAAATGTGCAAACCAACTGCCTTTTCCCACATTCCTAGCCTCCTCCGAAGCAGACATCAGCCTTAGCACTGCACTCAGTCTCCGAT
>PVJX010031851.1:0-20888 GCA_004027295.1 Dolichotis patagonum | reverse complement strand
CCTCATGGAACTGGTAAGGATAGTTATTCTAATGAACAAATTAATGAAAATCATGTTGAAAAATTATTCACAGACTATGTTTCAGATATTGTTACATATAATAATTTTCTTTGCATACCTAAGGCTCTGTACGAAGAGCTCATAAAATTTACAACCCCCTTGCAGGAAATAATGAAAGACAGGATGTATTCTTAGTGGAGAAAAACACAGTATTTACCTTAAGCAGCCCATATGATGAGTAGGCGAGACCTTGAGTTCAATTCCCAGTATCACAAAATGAGTCAATGAGTGAATTAATGAATGAATGAGTGAGGGGATGAATAAATAAATTTTAAAAGGTCAATTTATAATGTATTCTATTTCTAGTAAATACAGGAGATAGGAAATAATTAAATGTTTTTACTATATTAGAGTTACAAACAGTGCATTAGTTATACAATTAAAATTTATACAAAAGGTATAGTACCATACAAAGAAAAGTAACATACATGAAATATTCTTCATAAATGTTCTTTTAAAATTTAGCAAGCTAAAATCTGGAAAAAAATAACACAAATTATTCTTTTAAGGTCTCATATGTAAAACTGGTTTGGGTTTTTTAAAATTTCATGTATGATTTATATGAAAAGGAAATAGCTTTTCAGAACCTTATTTTTAATGTTGAATCAAACAATTTCTTTTAAAAATAGGAGAAATCTCACAATACTAAAAAGAGTATTTTTCTATCTAACTATGTAGGCAGGTTTGAGGATATAAATACTCTATAATTATTTGCTTTCAAAGCCAGACAAGGAGACAATCAAGCATAATTAATAATGTTGCAATGTAACTTTAATGGTAGTGTGTAAATGCCAGGGGGAAAATATCTGACCCCATCATTATAATCTCATAGATGTTTAACTTTATACTCTATGCCCCTCTCCAGGGAGCTGATTGAATGAGTCAAAGTAGTAAAATACCTACCTTTTAGTATTCAGTGGTTGCCTTGACAACTAATAATTGGTATTAACTGTTGTTTCATTTGTAAAGTGAACCAAATTTTTCTAAAAGCAGCATTTTTATTAACAGTAGTTAGATTAAAAATGTAATTGTGAACATCTCAGCACAATTTGAATTGTACATGCAGATGGCTGAAAATTTAATTGTAATTGCTTTTTACGTTTTTAACTCCAACATTTATTCATCACATAAACATACTGCACTTAACTTTTTGAGGGTAGAGGATATAAAAATAATTTCTTTTTACTATTTGAACTTTTTTCTTTTCCTGACTTTTATCACCTATGTATAGTTATGCTTAGCTTTTAAAGTTTTATTTTAAAGGCATTTATTTTTGCAGATTAAATCTTAAGGAATTGGTAAGGATAGTTATTCTAATGAAAATTAATGAAATCATGTTGCAGAAATTATTTATAGTCTATATTTAAGATATTAAGTTACATATAATACTTTTATTTGTGTACCTAAGGCTTTGTATGAAGAGCTGGTAAAATTTACAACCTCCTTGCAAGAAATAATTAAAGACAGGATGTATTCTTAGTGGAAAAAAGAAACATTAATTACCTTAAGCAGAGCTATTACATTATTGTGGGACCAGAAAGAATATGTCATTGGCATATCTAAAAATGTTCTTTATGAATATGATACACAATTGTGAAAGATAATTTACTTTGAAGGATGCTCTCTTTCTTTTGAATAAAAATTTAATCCTTATGTTATGTTATGTTATGTTATGTTATGTTATGTTATGTTATGTTATAGGGTATACTAGTAACCAACTCTAATGTAACAAATGATGGCTTCTTGTCAAACCAATGGCATCTGGCTCAAAAACCAGAACAAAAATAAGATGTTGGGTGAATAATTTAAGAGAGAAGTAGTGACTATGGCAGAAGAAAAAAAAATTAAAAGTTTGGTAGATATTTTTGAGGAAAAGTTTGTAAGATTTGGTAATTATTGAACATGTGGTAGTAATTGTTGTTGTGGGAAAGTCCATAATTCTTAGTGAAATTAGGTAGACTTTATTTCATTAGTACAGATTGGATAATTTGGATATTTGAAATGCTGGTGAACATATAGGAATAATCAATAGGTAAAGACAAAGAAATAGAGAACTCAAGTGACAAGTTAGATTTGAGCATACAGATATGGAAGTGCTGAGTTTCCAAATTACAGATTGACATTATTGGTGTTGTCATATTATTAAAACAGAGTATATAAATCAGTGTGACAGAATTTGAGCAAATTTTCAGGAAATAACAATATTTCAGAGAAAGTAAAGGAGAAGCCATTCTATCAAATTTTAAAATAAGAAATAATAGTGTATAACCAAATATTCCAGGAAACAGGAAGAAACTACATCACAGCTAATTTTATGATACCCATAATATCAAAGCCAAAGAAGAAAAAGACATAGAAATCTCTGGATCTATATTATTTGTAATATAGATGCAAACTTCTTAGCAAAATATAAACAAATCAAATCCAGCTATATATAACCCAGTAAGGACTATATTATAGCCAAGTAGGATTCAGGATATCACAAATATAATAAAAAAAAGAATAAAACAAGAAAATTGGAAATCACTGAATTTCAAAATTTTCTGCTAAGAAGATAAAAAGCAAAGTATATATTGGAAGGGAAAAGATTTGAAAATTAGATATTTGATAGAATATTTATACACAAAGCATACAAAATATTTGTGTATAAAGCATACACAGAACTCTGGGAACTCACTTTATAAAACAACCAATATTTTTGCAAAAGCAAAATACTTAGTCATTTCACCAAAAAAAGGTACCAATGGCTAATAAAGACATGAAAATGCTTACTACTATTGTTCTTTAGGAAAATGCAAGTTAAAACCACACTGAGGTAAAGCTACATGATTCTAAATGCCAAGAATACTAATAATATTAGCAATGATATAACAGAAGGATGAGAAGGCTGTGGAGAAATTGGAAGCTTTGTATACACCTGGTGGGAATTACAAGTGGCATAGCCACTTTGGAAATGATTTAACAGTTTCTTTAAATGGTAAGTTTATACAGCTTATAATCCTACAGTCTGTCTAACAAATATTCATGCTTAGGTTTTTATAACAAATTTATTCACAGTAAATGAAGGTGAAAACATCAAGCTGTATATCAACTAGTAACTAGGAAAAAAGTGTTAACATCCTTTCAATGAAATATAGCTAACAGTGAAAAAGAACAAATGGCTGATATGTGCTAGGACATGCATGAACCTCAAAGTTATTGTGTTAAATGAAAAACTCAGATTCAGAGAACTGAAATTCCTGACGGTAGGCCTGGCTGAAGACAGCAAGTTCATGCTCTGTGCCCCTCCATTACATCCCAGAGGGTGGGCTGGTGGGAAGAAACTGAGTTCAAGATCTGAGCCTCTGCTGTCACATCCTAGATGGTGGACAGGCTGGAAGAAAGTGACTTTGTGCTCTTTACTCCTCCATTGCACCCCAGACCGTGGGGCCAGCTGGAAGATAGTGAGGTTGTGATCTGGGCCTCCTCTGTTGCATTCCAGCGAGTGGGTCAGCTGAACGAGAGACAGTTTGTATTTTGATCCCCCTCCATTATGCCCTTGAATGGCAGGGCCATTTGGAAGACTGGAAGACTGATGGAAATGCCAAGATCCAAGAAAACATCCTGGCACACAGATACACACACACACACATACACACCACACACCTTTGGAGGGTGAAATAATCATTGAGGCCAGTAACGTGGAAGAATCTGAAGCAGCAGTGAGGAGGCAGAAGTGGACTCTGGAGAACTCCACTGACAGAAAACAGAAGACCAGTGGCTGCTTCTGCATCCAGAGGCCATGATTGGCTTCCTACCCAGCACATCTCTGGGATGTAACATCGACATTATCACAGAACTGCAAATGCCAGGAGAAGGTAGGCTCTTGGGATAGCTATAGAGAATCAACACATCTGGAGGACATCCCTGAGGAATGGACATTTCCTCTCCTCTTTGCGAGAGGCCTCAATGCTAGTGGTACAGCTATATATCAAGCTAGGTTGGCAGGCATCAACATAGACAAAATAAAAGAGAAAGAGAAGGTGGAGAATGGCAAGATGCAAAGGCAGGGTGCAGCCCCAGACTCCCCGCCCACCCAAGAAAGTGCTGGAACTCAATGAAATGGATGAAGCTGGAAGTTAAACACTAGAACTTTCTGAAGTGGTAACAATAGAAGTGAAAAAGCAAGTCGAAAAGGCTATAGAGAAAATGATCTTTCAGGCACAAAAAGAAACAATGCTTAAAATCAAAGATATCAAAGAAGACACAAATAAAAGAATATATGAGTTTAGACAAACATGGAAACAAAAATGCCTGACATACAAGAGAAATGAATTCAAGCAGAGGTCCAGGAGGTTAAAACCTCCACTGAAAGTATATGCAACTGATTGAATGAAGGAAAGGATAGAATTTCAGATCTTGAAGACTAAATTGCAGCTAGAGATAATAAAAAGAAATGTATCCTAAAAATATCAACGAGAGATCAACCCAACAGCTACAAGACAAAGCAAAGGAGAATAATACAAAATTTATTGGGATCATTGAGAAAGCTGGAGATAGCACAAATGACATAACAATCATAAATATATATGCACTTATTACAGGAGCACCCAACTATATAAGATGGTTATTATGGAAAATAGCACAATTGCAACGTGAGATCTCAATACCCCATTGTCACAGAGAGACAGATCAACTAGATAGAAAATCAGCAAAGAAATATTAGATCTGAACCAAACCTGTGAACAAATAGACTTAATAGGAAGAAGCCACAAACTGAGGGTATGCACCAGGAGCCCATAGAGATATACTGAGACCAATACCAGCCTGGAGAAGAAGCTTGTCCCAACACTCCATGCCAGTAGCCTGGAGAGATCTGGTGAGCCCAGCATGGGTCTGCAGAAGAAACCATGCCCTGCCCATCAAGAGAGCATTGGTGAACTACTGCCCTATGCCTCTCCACCACTTCAGGAGCCCAAGATCAGAGGAAATCAGGTACTTAATCCAATCCACTACACCAAGGAACTGGCAGCCAATGCAGGAAGCACCTGGGATGCATCAGTGGGCTGATTCAGAGGAACACAGGAAAATGTCAAGATGAAGGAGCAAAATAAAATCTCAGACTTCCAGCTCACACAGAACAGGCTTAGGAGACAGACATAGTAGAAATTAAAGTCACACACTTGAAATTTCTGAAAAGATAACAACTGAAATAAAGGAGCAACTTAGCTTTATATTGTTTGGCTAATTTTACATGCCTATGTCTGATGGTCTGGATGGCTATTTTGAAGATGGCAAGAGGCATTATGGTAGCCATTGTTGATTCGTTATTATTTTGTTTTGAAGTCCTGTATCACTTTCATTGATCTGTTTTGATTGAGTTTATTGTTTTATTTTGTTTGGTTTTATTCTCTTTAAGATAAAATAAAAAATAAAGAACTGTGGATGTATAACTTTCCATATCAAGACTGATTTTAGTGGTTGAGACGGTGAGATTTTTGAATGTGTTAGAGGATGAGAAGGGATTAACCACAAGAGGAAGCATAGAACCTTTGCATAGTTATGAAAAAGTTAAGAAATAAGATGTGTTGATGCTTATGCAGTATTATTGACTTGCTAAAAAGCATTCAATTATATTCTTTATATCTGAAATTTATTTCAACCAAAAAGAAAATATAAATTAAAAGAAGAAAGATTTCTTTATTATGTTCCATAGGCAAATAGCTTTGAAAACAGAGTTGCTTTTTTAAAATGTAACTACCATGTAAGTAATTTGCAGAATATAAAAGAAAGGTTTTTATTTAAACAATGATGTATATATTAATAGCACATGGAAACATTTAAAATGCAGAATGCACTTAAAACATGAACATGAATATCTAGTATTGATTTTTCAACATAGTTTGTATAAAAATTGATAAAACTAGTTGATATAAAACATATTAAATATGTTGTACTATATGTATTGTGAAAACACTGAACAAAGGTGAGCTCTAAAGATTCCAGATGAGCTATTTAAGGGTTTATAGTATAAATTCAAATGACAGCTGTTTTACTTGGCTTTGTAAATTCATTGAACTTGAAAATGCTTCCTGGTATATGTGTTCTTCTTGATTATTTCCTAGACATATATTTGCTAATTAATATATAATCTGTATACCAATATTGGATATTGTATTCAACTTGAGATTTTCAAAAGTTGCTGGCACTTAATATCATAAATAAATGAACATGGATCATGGTTCTCAATCAATTTAAATACAGTTTCAGTTACAGGGGTGAATGTTTTCTTTTTTCTATTGGGATTATGTTCCATAGATAAATAATTTTTTGTTTCAACTTTTTATTGCAGGGACAAGATACCTGATAGAATTTAAGGGAGGAAGGGTTTATTTTAGCTTACAGTTTCAGTCTAGACAATGGTTAGCTGGCTCTGAAGCAGAATTATTATGTATTGTGGAGGAAACCTTCTAACCTCGAGAGAGAGAGAGAGAGAGAAAGAGAGAGAGAGAAAGAGAAACCGGGAAGGGGCAGGGGACAGTAACACATCCTTCCAAGTCCAACCTTCAAACTCACCTCCTGTAACCAGGCTCCATCTCCTAACCACACAGTGAGCTATGAACTCCTGGAAGGACTAGTCCACTGATGAGAAGAGCACCCTTTGCAAAAGCCCCTGCTGTGAATAAACGATAATTTGTGCACGTGTGACTTTTTAATTTTCGTGGCAGGCACAGTGGGAAGGTGGGTGAGAAGAAGCCACAACAGTAAAATGACAAGAAAAAAAATACACTAAATAATTACATCTAGGAAATTTGTCTAAAATGTTGTTTCAAGTACATTTTCTCCTACAGGTTTTCTTATTTGTTGCTTTATGAGAAGCATAAAAGCATTAGTGGAAAAATTCTTCTAAGGAAACTTGCAGAGTCTCATTACATAGGAACTGAAAAAAATGCCTCCATAATTCTTTTCTCCTTGATTATCACTGATGTAGAAATTAGGGGATTTTTTTTGTAGATGTCTTCATCAGTTGGAACAAAAACATAGGTAGTTACCAGATCAGCAGATAACTAATTGAATATACTAATTTTTATTGCCATATTGTTCAGTTGCATAAAAATATTTTTTCTTTTACTTCAAATATGAGTTTTTCTTTTAAATTTGGTAGGATGTTGACATTTCATTCACCATTATACCACTAGGTTGTTACTCATTTAAAGGTACTATATGCAAATGACATAATTTAATTAAGTTCAATGATGACATTACAAGTACTTTTTCATTTGTGTAGATATGCTTTATTTTGATGACAATGTAATACAATTCTGCATGTAGTAATTTTATCTCTTTTAACAATTGAATTAAGTAACATCTCATTTCCAATGATGACATTCAGAAAATACAGCTTATAATTAAAATATTGTTTAAGGGAGAGAGATTTTGGATGGGCGGGTTTGGAAACTTTATAATGTTTGCTAAAATTAAATGCAGTTTTAAAATTAAGAGATAAAGCTACTATATACCAGCACAATGTAATTTTAAATATTTTTTTCTAGTTCCTGGATCTTCTTCCCATATTAGGTTTTTGGCTGAAATTATCAAAGGGTAGCATTATCACTGGCATTTTATTTCTTGTTTCCAGCATTTGCTAGATATTACAAATTATTATTTTTCTAATATGTGTCATAATTGTATCTTTTTATTTATATAATTTGGTTATCTTTTTATCATCTTACATTTGCAATTTTATCAAATGAATAGGAAATGCTATAAAATTTTACTTTGACTCTTATGGGTGTGTGTGTGTGTGTGTGTGTGTGTTTGTGTGTATAAGAACATTTAACACCAGATTTAAACTCTTAATGAATTTTTAAGTGTACAATACAGTATTGTTAATGATAAGCATAATATTTTATAGCAGATCTCTAGAACTTAGCATGAACAACTTGGATATTATCTTTTTACTGTTTTAAATGAAAGTCAAATTATCTGCAAAAGAAGTAAAATTTTTGCTTTGAATATCACACAGTTAAATCATTGAGTAGCCTAAAAAGATTTTTGATTTTGAGTTCAGCTTCATAAGAGCCATTACAACTGTAGAGCCTGGAAGTGTACTGATAGCAAAAAATTTAGATTCAAACCATCTCATAAGCACAAAATGAAAGGAAAATTTTTTAAGTATTTGATTTACCTATACATGGAATGTGCAAATCAGAATATTTTTATTGTTTACTTGTGTTTTACTTTTAGACATTAATTCAAATTTATATGTGGAGTATCAAATGATAAATAAAATGATGTCATCTGAAATAATACTTAGATAAATAAAAGTATTTCTAGAGAATGTTCTTATAGTTTAGTCCACATGTGATGATGTTTGGAAGTTATAAACACATACCATTCATCAGTTACAGACTGTCTCTAAAGAGATGACCCATCATATACTGTACGAAGCACTGGAATCTTTACATTTTTGTGAATCTGATAAAAAGTGATTCAATATATAAAAATAATGGCATAGTAATTGTCAACTTAATGTGAAATAAAATCATTATTGTCTCAAAATTACTCTGTAAAGTTGAACCTAAATTCCCCAAGCACAATGCAAAAATACTTTTGTGCATGAATTCTGTGCCTCCATTCTGTTTGAAAAATACTCTACACCAAAAACGTTGGCTTTTTCTATTTTGAGTGCAACATTCTCCTTAGATTCTGGAGGTAGCTGCCCTATAGCTCTGCATGGAGTAACTCCACTGGCTGAATAGCATTTTAAGTAGCATTTTGTGTCAAATCCCATTAACTGAACTCTCAAAACTAGATTAGAAACTCAAACTTTGTCTGATTAGCTTTGTTCACATAGTTTACAGAGCAGTTGCTATTTTCATGCCTTGGCTTCTACCAGAAGTATGAAGATGAGCCAACTTTTCAGTTCTCTACTGTTTTTAGTGACCACTGCAACCCCTAACACTGAAGATTTCATACTTAAGACAGGTGTTGGCTGTTCTGTTTAGCTAGTTTTCAAAATGAGCAACCAAATATATATACTACGTCCAGTAAATGCTAAGGAGTCTGCATTACTATTGCTATGTAGCTTATGACCTTTGAACTTTCTTACTGGATCTATTAAAACAATCCAATCAGTCTTATGACTAAATTCCTTTTTTTGGTTAATACATTTTCATTCTACTGCTACAGTTTTCTTTCCAAATATTTTCCCCCAAAATTCAACTTCTTTAAAACAGCTACTATAGTCTTTTGCCTGTAACATAAAAAAATTCCTCACATATCTTGATTTTATAAAGCATATTGCAATCCAACACCAAACTATGAGTTTGCCTGGTGATCCAACAATAATCTAAATCTCTCTCTTCTTCCTAACAGTTTAAGTCTCATGTCATGCTGAAGTATTCTTTACTACTTTCTCAGTGTGTAGAGCACAGCCTAACTGCATTGGAAGCTCATTTCCAAGAGCCCAAGGAGAGAAAATGTGTACCAGGCAAGAGCACCTGCTTTAAGTTTCTTCACCCAAGTCTGTAAACACAGACCACCATGTGGCACCACTGAGGGAAGCCAGAAAGAAGAACCAGAACACAACAGAAAACTTGCATGACAGCACACAAATTGTTTCCACATATATTTCTGAAGTACTTTGCTTCAATCAAAGAGAAACCGGCAAAAGACACAACTACTTAGACTATTTTCATGTTCCCAGTACCTCACATATATCTGTAGTTAACAGAGGTTTGCAGTTGATATTTTGAGATGTATATGCCATAGGAAATCTTGATGTTTTAAGCATGTATGGTACAGATGTTGGGAATTACTAACAGCACAATTTAACTTTTCAGAAACTGAAAGTTCTCCTGCAGTGAATCAGAAGCACAATTTTAACTTAAAGTTATTCTGATATTTTCCACCTTATTCTTTTGTGTGGACTACAAGATATGCAAAGCAAATAATTTTAATAAATGCTAGAATTGTTAATTATTTTGTTCTTTGTCATGAACATGTCTTGCTTTTTCTTTGAACATCTCTATACCTCAATGCAATCTCTTTGACTCATTTGCAGAAATCAGGCAAAGCGCCAAGTATTAAATAGCTGCTGGATGCTAAATAATTTGTGATGAAAGTTTGGAGCTGTTATGTTGTAAAACACTGATAAAAAAAACAAATGTAATGAAATAGGTTGTTAATTAATATTAAAAAATGCAGCCATTTGAGATTCACCTTCTTCGAGTCAGTGAAACACAGGTTAATTCATCCGAACTCAATGGGTTTGTTCTTTATCCGTTGGTTACAATAGAGTTACACAGACTTGTGTCTTTTGACAATTAGAGTTGTGTTCTAGGAATGAAACCACAATTTCAGTCATAAAACAGTATATCCCATGGAAAAAGATTTTAAAGCTTGATCTGCTTAATTTTTATTTTACAATTTAGACATGATTCTCTTTGGCTGTTTAGAACAATATTTATGTTTACTACTACTTATGGAGTTTTGGGCCAAAATATGTCAGTTCCCCAGATGAAACAAACCAATTGAATTGTAATAAAAAAAATGAAACAAACAAACAAAAACAACTGAGGAACAGCTGGATTGAATGGGACTTCCAACCCTAGTTTTTTGAGAACTCTTTATACTGATTTCCACAGTGCCCTTACCAGTCTGCACTCTCACCAACAGTGGAGAAGTGCTCCTTTTGCCCCGCAGCCGGCCCATATTTGTTATCGACTGATTTCTTGATGGCAGCCATTCTTTCTGGAGTGAGATGGAATCTCAATGTTATTTTAATTTGCACTTCTTGAATGACCAGTGATGTTGAACATTTCTATATGTATTTATATACCATTTGTGTTTGTTCATCTGAGAAGTGCATGTTCATCTCAGATGCTCATATTTGGATTGGGTCTTTGAATTTGGGGTGCCTGATGTTTTGTAGTTCTTTATGCAATATATTAAGTAGTGTTAATTTTTTACTTTTTTAAAAAAAATTCTGTATTATTTCTATCTTTTTTTTCTTTACAAAAACAAACAAACAAACAAACAAGCACCCTAAGGGACATTTTGTTGACTGTGTCATATGCTTTTCCCAAATCAGAGAGTAAGCTATCTCTAGCAGTACCTGTGGAAAGTTATGTGGTGTGTATTGGTTTCTGTATATGACTGTCTGTGCACACAGCTTTCATGTGTATCAATTCCCACAGAATATAGTTAGCCCAATTATGAGTAGAGGTGTAGGTCAAACTTGTGAAAAGTGCCCTAATAACAAATCCTAATTTTCTCTTACTCAAAAAGTAAATTTTAAATCAATCCCATGTTTTTGCTAAATATATATTTAACAGTGCTAATTTGGAGCTTATTCTGATTGAGCATATTTGTCAAAAATAAATGTAAAATGTGATACTTTGTTGTGAATATGGTTTTATTTTAAATTTTAAAAAGCAGCAGACTTCAGGGAAGATGGCGGAGAGGTAAGAAGCAGAGAAAGAGCCTCTCTGGCATTTGGTGTCCAGACACTGGAATATATTAATAAGTGGAAGGGAAGAAGGAGGGAAGTAGGTCCCTGGGACCCTGTAATGATCTGAAGTGAGAGTTGAAGCCTAAAAGGAGAGCAAAGAGAGAGATTTCAATGAAGAAGTAGGAAGTGGCAGGCAAGGCTTTCTCCCGGGGCACAGACTCAGAGTGGGAGGGACTGCTCTAGCCTACAGATGACAGTGATCACTGGTGTCCCCAGACTCCTCCACAGAGAAACATACCAGTAGACCAGAGCAGTGGATGCAATGGACTGTAGGGACTGGTTAGTTATTTGGATGCAGATGTCGCCCAGGCAGGGGAATTGGCTAGTAGCCATTCTGGAGAGGGGACAACTAAGCCTTTCTCTTAGTATGACTGAAGTTGAATATGTTTTCATACTTTTCATACTTTTTGCTAGTATTATATTTCAAAGTGATTGAGATAATTGAGTGCATACATTTTACTTAAATTATTAGAAAATGTAGTTTGAAAAAGAGTTTGTAATTACTTTTAATTTGTCAATCATAATTTTATATTGTAGTATATTGATGAGCATGAATCATATTTGGTACTACATTTATATTTGTAATGTGTTTCTCTTAATAATTTAAGGGTTTAGGTAAGTATAATATTTCTAAACACATAGTTTACTTCATAACTTAGTTTTAAAGTTGATTGCTTGATTTTAAAATAATTATGGAATTCCAGAGTCAAACAGAATTTTGGAAACATAGCATATATTTATTATAGTTTAGATGTGCAGAAGAATGTTATATCATCTATCTATCTATATCTATCTATCTATCTATCTATCTATCTATCATCTACTATTCTTTCAAGCTTATAGTTTCATGAATTTAGCCTGAAAGACTTGAAAATTCCGAGCTGTCGCTGACATTTTTTAGTGGGGACAATTTTTATTTCAGCATAGTTTCAAACATACAGAAAAATCTATAGATAATACAGAACAAGGAATTCACACATAACCATTGTAGTATTTATTATTTTTTAACTTTTTGTACCATTTATTTTAGTATCTGTTATTTTTTCACATTTTCTGTAATTTTCTGTCACATTTATTTTTCTTATTCTATTTTTCTACCAACATACGCCCAGCAACTCACACATATGTGCACAAACTCACTCATTTGAGCACATGAGTTAAGAGTCATTTGTGGGCATCAAAGCAAATACTTTTGTCCCTAAATATTTCTTTCTGTATTACATAAGCACAAATAAAACATTTTCCTGAATCATAGTTCAAAGGTTCTTGCCTTGGTATAAATTACTGTACAGTTATGGCGGTGGTCTAACTTGGCAGAAGGCCAAAGCGGGTACACTTACCAATTCCTGCTTCTTCTTCAGGCCTAATTGCAACTCCCCCTCTTGTCTGCATGCACAGAGAATTCCAGTTGGTTCCTCACATGTCATCAATGTCCGCCCCATGTGATCTGATCAGAGGTCGTGTAACCCTTTGTCTCTCTGTATCAGGTCGAAGGAGACAACCCAACCACCATGGGTTGTGTGCTCCTTTCCACATCCTCAACTCAATAAACCTGTTCTTCTTGTTTTATTGCTTCTCTATTGGGCAAGGTAACTCTAACAATAGTAGAATGACATAAATCAGGAAATATACTATGAAGCACTGCTATTATATATTCCATAGCCCATGTTGAAATTTTGCCAGTTGTTTCACTAATGCCATTTCTGGTTACTTTTTTCTCTGCTTAGGACCTAATCAAGGATCCTTCAGGGCTATCAGTTGTTATCTGTTTTAATTCTCCTATAACCTGAAAACAATTCTTAAGATTTTGATTTTATTATGTTGACATTTTGATAAGTATTTAGTGACTGTTTTAAATATGTGTTTGTATGAGAGTTTATCATGCTTGTACCAAACCTCAATATTTTTGCTAAGAATTTAAAAAAAAGTTTTCTCCTTGGTGCATTGTATCAAAAGCACATTGTTTCCACTTATCCCATAAGTTATGGTGTCAAATTGTAACATTTGGTGATTTTTGTCAGCTTCCTTCATTGTCAACTGATTGTCCTTTTGGTAACTAACAAGCTCCTTCTGGTGATAAATCTGTCAATACCCTGCCCTCATTAAACATTTATATCATCTTTATTCTGGTTTGATGATTATTTCTTGATACAATTATTATCATGGGCAAATAATTTTCTAACTTCTTCATCCACTGTACATCTGTTTGAAATTTTACACAGTAGAAATAAACCCTTTCTTCTCTGCTATCATTAAAATTTTGTCATTTACCTATACCACTGTGGACTCATGAATTATTTTACCTACTTTTAATTTATTTTGATGCTGTAATTCTCTCAGATTTGAACAGTAGAAGCCCCTTAAATGGATTCTCTGTGGTTTGGACAATTCTACCTCATTTTTACTTCTTTTCACAGCTCT
Organism: Dolichotis patagonum; assembly: GCA_004027295.1. NCBI lineage: Eukaryota > Metazoa > Chordata > Mammalia > Rodentia > Caviidae > Dolichotis > Dolichotis patagonum. Next base: position 6,913 of record PVJX010031851.1, on the reverse strand, counting down.
GGGAATTGAACCCAGGGCTTCGTGCAGGTGCTGTGCCAATGAATTACATCCTCAGCTCTGCCATTATTTATCATATCTCTTTAAGCAACAAAGTGTTTTGGATTCACTTTTCACTAGCTGTGTTTAGATCTGTAGTCAGTCATATCTCCAAAATCCTTCACTGTTTTTGACAAAATGAAAGTATTTAGGAGCCAAGATATGTACCTATTTATATTAAGCTATCATTGCTTCCAGGCATTTGTAGAAGACAGGGTTAGGAAATCTATCTGTCTATCTATCTATCTATCTATCTATCTATCATCTATCTATGTATCTATCATTGTGTTCCATTCCCATACAATATCTCCTAGTGGATTCTAGTTCTATATTAGTAATATATTTCTCCAACAGTAAGAAATCTGATTTCTCATAATTCCTGTTATAGATTAAAAACTGATGGTCAACTTAATACCAGCTGAATGAGGTCATCATGGTGCCGAGCATAGATGTTCCACCTGAGGAAAGTTGCCAGCATAAATAGAGACGTGGAGAAGGAGAAGTGAGGCATTATGGGTTCTTTTATGTGTTGCTGTTTGAGCTGCTGGTTCTCCTGGAGGAGCTCGTCATGACTAGCTTACTCCAGTGTGAGTCTGACCACCGGCATCAGAGAAGCTTAGGACCTTGTTGGTGACAGTGGCTGTGGTTCACTTTGGGGGAGCACTGGTCCTTACATTGAGCATTGCTTCCTGGCTCTGGAGGGGAAGAGATATGCTGCTTAATCTCCTGGATGAACTCATCATGCTGGCTTTCTGGCATGTACTTAACTTTTCTTATTGTTGGAGGAGCTCGGGACCTCTGTGTCACTGAAGATGACTGTGGTGCTTTTCAGGACAGCCGTGGTGTTTATTATGACAGTGACTTCTCAACTCCAGTGTAGAACCTTCAACCTACAGGTACAGCTCCTTCACCCCTCTGGCATAGACTTTCTAGCTTCCACCACTGACCTTTGGGCCTTCCCAACATGGATCCATAAAAGAGACTGGCGTGAGTCCTTCTCGTGGGCTCTAGACTTCCAGTTGGACTTGTAGGAGGCATTATCACGGGCTCTAGGTCTTTATCTGGACTCATGCAGGACATTGCTGTGGGACCCAGGACCTTAGCTAAATATTCTGAGGCTTTAGTGTTGTGGACAGATTTCCTTCACTTTCTTGTATTAACTCTGGGTGACCATTATAAATAATACTACAAATTCTGTGTCCTGATTCTAACTGTTCTCTGCACAACCCCTGACAACAACAATTCCTTACTATGCCCACTGGAATTTTGACTGTTTTCTCTTACTTATCCCTTCTATTCTGTGATAAAAGGCTTGAATTTGCAAATTGCTTTCTTCGTTAACAAACTGTTAATAAAACCAAACCAGGGCAAATGCGAAAAGGAGAATGAAAGGTAATTTTTAAAAAAAATTTACACTATTTCTATTCCTTTCAGTAAAATCTGGCAAATCCTTTCAAATATTATGAAATTAAAACATTATGTGTATTGATTCTTTACCGCAAATTTAGATCAAAAGTACCCAAAGAATTTGGGAACAGTTCTTTTTACTGAACTTCCTATAAATGTACCGGTTAACGAACGGCGCTTTGAAAAATTCTGTTCCTTAATGAAGTGTAGTGAATCTGGGAACATTTAAGACTCTGAAAAAACGCTTGTCAGTTTCAAATAAGTGCTGCCTTTTAGAACTTTAACATTTAACAAGAGTATTACAGACTCACACTGAATTTGATCTATCCCAGAAAGTTATTTTAAATCCTGAACATATTATTGGCTGAAAACACCATTCCTATCTTTTATATTTCTTTAGAGTTCCAACAAATAAGTAGTCATTGCTTCATTTATTTCTTTCCTCTCTATTGCAGAAGGCTAGGAAAAAATAATACCAGGTCACTGGACTATTAGGGCCTGACTACTCTCAATATATTTCTTGGAAATATTCTGAAATTCACTAGCACATTTTCTATTTTCTGTATTACTATGGGAAACCAGGTCTTTTTGCTTTCTTCTAAATCCTTACTGTCAAGGTGGGAGTTTGTGCTAGCACTTGCATAAAGCCCATTAGGTTTTACTTTCTACCCATTGCCTTTCCATTCACACTTATTCTCACCACTGCTCAGTATTGACCCAGGACATCTAGTTATAGTTTTTATCATGTAGTGCCTAATGTCCTAGTCAAACTGTTATCAATTGGAATGTGATTAGAGAAAAAATATCATTATGAATATTATAGAATAAATAATTTATTATAGTAATTAAAACTTATGAAAATTTGGGTGCTGACAGATGTATCTTAGAGAGACTGTTTTCTATGTTTGGTGTTGAGCTATAGCCATGGGCAAGTTATACTAATAGTCAAAAAGCAACAATAAATATGGGAAAGAGCAATGAGAAAAGGAGAACTGTAAAGACAACTTGGAGACAGATGGAGCTCACAGATTAGTGGTACTTATGAGGACAAGCTGGAACTGTGTTTTCTTCTAGCTTTGATGCTACGAGTGATCTTTAGAAATCACTGAAGATTATTCTTTCTCACATTTACTTATCTTTGAGAATGAGTGGCTACCTTTGTCATGGGAATGCACATAGTAAATAAATAAATGATATTAAGCAGAATCTAGAAGAGCTTAGAGGTAAGTACTGCCCATACTAACATAGTAACCCACAGATGACCAGCTAGGTTGATGAACTGTCACAATATCAAGACTTTAAAGTGACCTTCAGAATATAAATGTAGCTGCTTCTTCACTTTGGCCTTTCGAATTTACCACACGTGAAACTCTTAACTTTCAAGTCAACTCAAATAAGAAGATTCTGGGAAAGCTAGTCCCAGCTTAGTTAAATTCATGTATGCATCAACTTAATATATATCACATATTATATATTGCATTTAAAATCTATAGTATATATATGCACATTGCATATAATGTAGAGTATATATTTGCTTTTGTTTCTTTTATTTGTTGTCCTGAAAGTCACAACAGATCAGTTCAAGCATAGATTACTCATGCTTTTACTTATTTATTTTACAGCTGGATTCATTTTTTGGGAATGTTTATTCAACAAATTCCATTTTTTCATAAAAATTAGTTGATAAAAAGTTTTCAGTTACACAAATTAAGATACACGGTTTTTGAAATATATCTTCGAGGTGAATTTCCAGCATTGGTATGCCTAAGTATAAAGGTAATGCATAAACAGTTTTGTTCTATATTGCCAACTTTTCCTCCATAAAGTTGCCAATTTGCATTTCCACAAGAAATATATGGAAGTACCCATTTTCTCTCCCTAAGTTCCCTACCTTAAGAAGAGTGTCAAACTTTTAAGTTTTGCCAGTGACAAATGACCAAAAATGATATCGCAGCATTGTTTCCATATTCATTTCTATTAGTATGACTGAAGTTGAATATGTTTTCATGTTCCTAAGGTAATTTTTGTTAGTTTTAGAATTGTTTTTGCTTTAGGGTCTTGAACGTTTTGAAAATAAGTTTCTGGTATTTCAATTGCCTAAAACCTCTCTCTATATTAGTAACATTAGTCCTCTTAAATTATAGTTTTAAAAATTTTCTTCACATTTACTATTTGACCTTCTGCTTTCATCTTGATTTTTTCCACATAAATGTTATTTTTAAATGCATGTAATGCAGTAATTAAATACTTATTGTCTTGCATTTGGATTTTGAACCATGGTTATTTAAACTTCCTTATATGTAGGTTATAGAAGAATTAATTCTCTTATGTTTTCCTTCAGCATTTTTTAAATTTTATTTTTATAATTGACTCATTTGGTTAAATTTTCTACATGTATAAAGAATAGATATAATTTCATGTTTTAAGCAATAATTATCCTATTATTACAATATCATCAAAAACTGTGATCTGCCCCAATGACTTAAAATGTTGCACTGAATTTGCTTATGCACTTGAGTATATTTTGGGATTCCTATTTTATTCCACTGGCCATCCTGTGTATTCATGTGCCAGGACCACATGATTTTAATAATACTATATGTTACAAAATGCTTTTCTTTGTACAGCTACTTTGGTGTTATAGCTTTTCTTTTGCTATTTATTTTTCTTTTAACTATTCTTTCTTGTTCACTTGTCCTTGTGAACTTTATGAACATACCTATACTTACATTAAAATACTTTGTTTATTGGGATTATATTAAGATGATAAGTTTAGAAAAACATTGACTAGTTTATGACACTTCCTTCAAGATTGTTTAAGTCATTCATGGATCTCCAAAGTCTTGAGGAATTGTTAGAAGAGTAATAGCAATACAGCTTAGAGGACTATATACCAAGAGAAGAAAAAATGATAACTGTTAGTACTGAAAGAAATTTCATAAAGATAAGGCCATATGTTGTTTGATCTGGTAGATTTGATGGGTTGAAAGAAATGAAAGAATTGTTCTGAAAGGAAACAGTATAAAACATCATAGCACAGATATCAGGGAGACAGGAAGCTATTACACATTGTTGAATTAATATTATTTTATTATAAAGAAATAAACTTTTCACTTGTGAGTATGGTCTCAAGTTGCATCAATTTATCTAAGATGCAAAATGTACAATAGATATCATGAAAGTGAAAGGGAAAAAACTGCTCAAAAGGAAAGAGCAACTGGGATATGGGAAAGGAGAAAAGAAAGAAGGGAAAAAATATATAATATGGATAACTATGCTATTAATTTCTGTTCATCAAAAAGAACAGATGATGCTTTCACTGTTTGATATTTTTAAGTCTATATCTTATAATCTGAACAACTACTTTGAAGATAATAATATGCAATATATTAATAATTTTCAATCTCCTATTTTGAAGTTTTGTATCATCATTTTTATTCTTTTTATTTTAAAATTAAAAAAGAAGCAAGCTTTTCTATGTTGGAAGTGCTTAAGTAAGGAACAAGTAGAAATACCTCAGAAATAGTGAAAAATTAAAATGAACACATCACCACAAATTTTCCCAAATAAGTAACATGGTGAATTTCTATGCAGATTGACTTGAGATCATACTGCTTTTATGGTTGACCTTACTTTTTTCTGTATCTTCAAGTATGTATGAACTTACTTTATTTTGCTAAGTTTAAGCTTCTTTCACCATTTTTTTCTTTTATACTGGGAATCAAAATCACAACTTTGTGCTTGCCAGGCAGGCACTGTACTGCTGAGCTGTATATATTTCTAGCTCTGCTGAGTTTCATACATAGTTTTTTGGACAAAATAAATTTATAGTTATTTAATATAATGACTTTTAATAAACATATCAAAGTGGAAAATGACTACTTTTGCAGTTTTTATTTAATAAAAATGAAGTTTATGGAAATAATCTCATGTGATAACAAACACAGATTGTTTCCATAGATAAAAGGGAATGGCAATAATTCTAAGTTATTTAATACAATACTGTTGTACATTCTACGTTTAGCCTGGCACATATTAATTTATTTGAAATGAAGCAATAACAAATTTAACGTTTTGTACATATATAAATTATTCTTGATGTAACCAAATAAGACAAAATTTCCTACTGAAGAAAATAGTAAAAAATCATTTTTATTTCTGTTTAGGACAAGCTGCCACTTTGTCTTTACTCTTTTTCCCTGACTCTGAACTATGGGTGAGCCTTCTTATAAACTAGTTACTCTCTGATAGTATGCCTATTTTTCTTTCTTTTTTTCCTCTTCTTACTTCTATACCTCTGTCTCTGAATTCATACTCGTGTCCTGCCATGAAATGGAATCACTCATCTTCTACTTATGAACCAAATCATTAATAGATTTCAGCAGTCACTAGTTTTGCTTAATTTTTGTTTGAATTGAATTCAGCCATTCACTTTGTAAATTGACTAACACTCATTCACCTCCAGGTTTTAAGGTGGCTTATACACAATTCAGCATTTTTTATATTTTTTGTTTTTTTATAACTGAATAGTGTCATTTCACTGAAAGCTAATAATGCCCTCAACCCTTCCTATGATAACTGCTAATACATTACTGATAGACCAGATTAACTCACAAATGTTTGTGCTGGAAAGGTTTTCATCTATGCTATTGACCTTTTCTTTTCTTTCTCTAGTTTGCTGTAACTCATGTTTGAGTTTCTTTCCTTAATATTATCACAGATTATGTACTTGAGCACATATTTTAGTTGTTAAAAACCTGTTTTTCTTTTAATTTAATGCAAAACTGACAAAGTAATCACAGATGTTTAATGAATTATTGCCAGAATGTGAGGCCTTATGGAGACATACAAGTGAAGACAAAATATTTCAACAATTGTCATGAATGTTTGCTAATGAAGACAGTTTTTAGAATATAAGTGGTTTCAAACCCATCTCATTTAAAAAATACATATTCAGTTGAAGGAAACACAGTAGCATTCATATTTCAACAGTCTATTTTTTGTCAATAGATTATGCATGGCAAACTAACTCTGCTGCCAACACTGAAAATATGTTCCTTCCGAGGTGCTCTTCCAGCCTTCTGTCTGCTGCAAACTTGCTTACACACATTCAAAACTTCATACTTAAAATTTTTATCCAAAGCACATAAAAGCTGTCAGCAGCAGAGTTAGAGTTTTCATGACTGCTCTTGGCACAGTACATTTCCAATACAAAGATTTTTCTTCCAAGGGTCCCCTCTAGTAATTATTTTCTTTATTAAAGAACTATACTATCTTTGGCTGCCCCTATATATGAATATGAAACTAATTATTGGAATGTTTTTAAATGTATGTTTAGACCACTGTGGGATAAAACTATCATTTCTGTTTGATTTTAAGGTGTTTTGTAGCAATAATTACTACCCAAATGATTTATTATATTTATTATAGGGAAACTACTGGTTCCTATGGCATAATTTCCTAGAAAATT
>PVJX010031850.1:0-20857 GCA_004027295.1 Dolichotis patagonum | reverse complement strand
CACTATTTCTTTCACTGTTTTTATCAATTCTTCTTTTACCTGGGCAAGTATTTCTGGTTTGAATTTCTCCATAGCTTTCCCTATTTGCATATTTATTTCATTTGATATCATTTCAGACATTTCAGGTGTATGGCTTCTTTTTTCTTCTATGTACACAGCTTCTAAGCTTTCTTGGGGAGGGCTAGGGCTTTGAGCATGCGTTTTGGTCTTGCCTTTTGTCTTTTTTCTGTATTTCCTTACTTTGAGTGGTGTTCCAAAACTTTCTCTGCTTATGTGGCAAATTGCCTGTTACACCCTCAGTTACTGGAGGGGCAGTGGCTCCCCCAAAGGCTCCTGGATTGCTCACAGGGTCCTAACTCCCCTCTGTGGGCTCCTGGCTCCCTATGTTGTAAGGCAAATGCTGGGTGTGGCCACCCCGGAGCCTGTGGAATCTCAGGCAGGCCAGGCCTCCGTGCCTTTTCCCAGGCAGGTCTCCAGGAGGTTCCCTGCGAGTGAAGGGCCTACAGGTCCCAAAGAGTCAGGCCAGAATGTTGGTTTCTGAAAAGTTCCCGGTCCCAAACAGACCTGGCCAAGATGCCAGTCTCCACAATATTCCCAATCCAAACAGGCCGGGCCACTCTGCGGGTCTGAGAGTTTAGGGTCCCAAAGAGACAGCCTGAGATGCTGCTTTCTGGGAGACTTCCTGGGGGTGAAGGGCAGGGCTATGGGCCCAAACAGAACTGGCCCAGATGCCAATCTCCAGGCAGTTCCTTGCGGATGAAGGGCGGGCCTACCAGCCCCAAAGAGTCCCCCCAAGATGTAGGTCTGCGCAGACTTTCGATCCAAACAGCCCAGGCCACTCTATGGGTCCGGGAGTTTTGGGTCCCATTGAGACAGCCTGAGATGCTGCTTTCTGGGAGACTTCCTGGGGGTGAAGGGCCTGTTGTGGTACTCTTTCAGAGAGGCTCAGCTTAGCTGGGTCAGCGTATCTGGGCACCATTCTGGGTAAGGCCCTCATACCAAGGAGCTTGCAAAGCACATTGTGTGGCACTCATGGAACCCAGCTGCCTTGTACAAAAAGTGCTGTTGTGGCTACCGAAAGTCAAAAGCTTTAATGAAAGTATTTTTTTAATGGTTGAATCTTTGTTACAGTCACAGCTGTCCAGGGAAGCTAAACGTGTCATGGATAAGTGGGCCCCTTGTCAAGGCTCTTGGTTTTCCAAAGGTCCTCACCCACTTATGAACCACATGTCTGGCTTCTGACTGCTAGGCCCCACCTGAATGCTGTCTGGCTGGAACTGGCTGTGGCTTGAGGCTTATGGAGCCTGCTGTCTTAGCTCTGGTATCCAAGAAAATAACCTAAAACACTAGGCCATGTACTAACACAGTATGGATGAGTCTAATCCCAGGAAGCAGGAATAAGAAAGAACAGGAGAAGCTAGGAATGAAGGTGAACACATAGATGTGTTATATAGGGTGTGTCTGCCTAGTCTGGCCACAGCTTTGACACAAGCTGGTGGCTTTTTCTCTCAAGATTTCCTTCAATTAAGCTTTTGCATCTCTGCATAGCATACTGGGAGAGGGAAGGTAAAAAATTTGTTCACTGATTCTAATATTTCATTGTGAAGGTTAACTTCACTATGTATGGACAGGCCAGCCTCATAGGGAGCCCAGAGTAGAGGTGTGGTCCTTGGTGTGTGTGGTAAGTAATTGTGACTTGTCAGTTTGACTTGAGTAAGAACTTTCTGGCAGATTAGTAAATTCCGGGTGTGTCTGTGGATAAGTTACCTGTAAGCCAGCAAACTAGCAGAGATCTACCTTGAATATGAGTGGCCTCAACCAATAAGTAGAATTATAACTTGGACAGAATAAAAAGGGAAAGAAGAGCGAAATGTTTCTCCATTCTGGAAGAACTCTGGTGTTTGCCATTGCCTTTGGACATGGATCTGCAATTTCTTCAGCCTTCCAACAACAGTTTCTTCAGCCCTCCAGGGCAGATTTCCATCAGTGACTCTCGTATATGCACTACTGAAGTGAACACACCATCAGTGATTCTACAGTGAACTTCCAGGCCTTTGACCTTTGACTGCTTCTGGGTCCTCTGGCCTTCCAGTGTACATTTTGGATTCTTTCACTTCTGATCTTGTAGACAACCATTGTGACACTCTTGCTTCTGATCCTGTAAACCTACCTAATAAACCCCTTTGTATCATTCCATATATTTTTATGTTGGCTCTTCTCTAGAGAACCACAACTGATACACTGTACACAAGGAAGGTGTTATCCAGTCATAGGCCCAAGTGTCAGGAGGAACTGGAATTCCAGGCTGGCAGTTGTAGTAGCTGGAATCTATAATCCAGGATCAGCACAAGCTGTGGCTACATCCACGCCAACCAGCACAGTGCTGCACACCTGCTTCACACTGCTCAGTGGTCAGTGTATACAATCCCGGCCCCATTTCCCCAGGACAAAGTTCTAGCAACCCGCCATAAAACTATGCACCTTGCAGCTTAGAGTTCCTTAGAGTCAGGTTAACTAGCCAAAAAGCAAAGCAATGTCAAATAGTTCCAAATCAGTTGTAAACAGCTGTGGTAAAAAGCCCACATGACCCTGCCAGGTAAGCACCACTGATGCATAAAGCCATCTGTCCTAGCTGCAGCAGAAGCCCCCACTCTTGCTGTGCACTTTGCTCTCCTGAATTCTCCTCTATTCTGTTCTATTCCTCAAGGTTAGAGGGCTTGTGTGCCAACTTTGAGGATGAGTTTATGCTCCTGAAGGCACAGGCACCTCTTTAGTGAGGCAGTTCCTTTGAAATTTAGGGTAGAGGAGAAGATGAGTTCCTGTGGGCTGCTTTTGGCGGTAAGAAGAGACATAGACAGAGGGGCCCGGCTATGCAGATCCATGCTATCCTTCTAAAGCCTCCAGGGAGCTAAGTAGTTTTCATCTGGGGAATGAAGGAAGGAGCGAGGAAAGAGAGGGCCCAGAAGTATGTTGTCAGTGGGGCTCCCTAGTGTGGGAGAAATGATAGGGTAGTGAGAAAGTGCTCCTCTGTCATGCCCCTAGGTTCCAAAACACTGTGTCAAGACCTCTTAAATGCCTTTTCACTGGGATGGGGTCTGGGACCACTCCAGGACTTGCTCAGGGTCTGCAAGTTCCTGAGCTCATCAAGTCTTTTCAAGAGTTGAGAGACTATCCTCTATTCTCTAAGTGTTTATTTAGGGTCACTGCCTTCCCCTGGCTGAATCAGAGGGAAAAATATGCCCAGAACACTCACTGGATCACCACCTCCTCCTCCATCTCTGCCTTAATGGACTCTAGATATCATCTAAGAAGGGATGAGTGAGAAACCCAAAGCCCTGAAGGGTAAGTGTGGCCACAGTTAATCCTGTGGTATGTGTCTAGAAGCTCCTCTTCAGAACAAGAGGATACTGTCAATAGTTGAACTCATTTTAGGGGCTATAGCTGTTTAGCCTGGTAAAACATGAAAAGTCACTTTCAAAACAATTATTCACTAAGGATTGAGCGTCTGATTTACTAGACCCTGCATGGTGGCTTGGAGGGATGACATGAGGAAGAAAAAGGGTTACACACTAGAACAAGTGGCCACAAGCTGCTTGGGAGGCTAAAGCAGAAGTTTTGAGGTCAACCTGAGAAATTGAGCAAGATCCTGTTTCAAGATTAAAAATGAAAAATACTGGTCAGGTTTCCTTTTGTATTTCAGATACCCACAGGACATGTAAGTTTTGAACAGCAAAAAAGTCACCTCAGATTCATAGTGTATACCCGGTAGACATGCTCTTATTGGTATCCTGAAATACTCTGAGCTCTGATTACATGTATGGAATTCCCATGATTAAGAGTGAGCAGATACAGAGATGGATGACTTTGTAGAGATGTTGTGTATTCATCAAGTGTGTTTATCAATATTCAATCTGACAGTCTGTTATTAAAAATCAGCTGTGTGCCAGGCACTGTGCTGAGCCCTGCATGCACATCGATTGGATTTTGGCTTTGGTTTTAAGCGTCTTTCATTCTTACTGACAAGACAGAAATGCCTGCATCTCTGTAACAGATAAGTGATCTGGAGGAGAGGACACAATCTGTTGGACAGGGGACTTGGATTTACTTTAGTCTGAGCTCGGCCACTAACTTCCCTGGCTCTCAGTTGCCAGAATCAAATCGGAGTTGTTTAAATTCCTTCCTGACATCACTGTTGGTAACTCCAAACCTCTGTGTAAAAGAGATTTTGTTTCAGGGGTATGGGGCTTAGGAACAATCCCATGATACAAAGCTCTGGGGTCAGAAATCAAGAGAAGGTATGATTAGCATCACCAGGCTGTAACAAAGCATCAACTGGCTCAAAAGTGACAAAGAATCACCTTGAAAGGGACACGTTTATTCACTGTTTCCACATTGAGATTGTAAGGCCTGAGATGATGTACACCAAGACAGTGACAGCCACCTTCCTCTGTCCATTGTGGCTGATGAAACCCAAGATGCCATGGAGAAGTTCCCTTGGCTCCAGCAGATAGGGGCTCTCTGGCTGAAGGATGGCTCAGGACGCGTGATCCACATGCATGGCCTCTCTGGAGTCACACGGAGGGAGCCAGACCTAAAGGGCTTTGGCTCTCTGGATCATCCATGGGCAGTGGCATTTGTTACCCGAAAACTTATTAGAAATGCAGAATCTCAGACACCATGCAGACCTACAGAATCAGAATCTTTCATTCTCACAAGATCCCCAGCTAATGCAGAATAAGCACATTACAGTTTTAGGTGGTCTCCATCTAAATTGCTGACTAACTTTTTCCTCACCCCAACTCTCTTGCTTTATTTCTCATTTGGGGAAAGAGGAGCAGTTCCTGAGCTTCCTAGTCAGTCTGATTAACTACAATTTCTTCTCCATTCATTCGTATGTTCATTCAGACCAACACTATCTGAGCACTTCCTAAATTCCAATGTATATCCCACCTGCATCCCTGGTGCTCCTGGCCTTGTGCTGTTACTTCTAGCAGGTGGGAAAAGACCTGAGGTTTGGGGTAGAAAATCTACTTACTTGGGTGGGTAGATGTTGGTTCACAGGCAGGAGAGAAGTAACCCCGGTGTGAGGTGCTGACCCTGGAGTCTGAGGTAGGTAGAAGAGTATCAAACACCGTTTTGCTGTAGGGAGGCCGGCAATGAGTCCGTTGAGGGGGTGGGGCGGTGTGCTTCTTGTTCAGCAGAGGGCCACAGTAGTCCCTAGTCCCCAGATGGCAACTGAGAAACGCACGCAGTGAGAGCAGGACCTCCATGCCAGAGCTGAGGTGCAGTTTTCATAGAGGGAAGGTGGGTGCCACCAAGGCACCGAGCTCAATGAGCAGGTCAGGATACGGGAAGGCCCTGGGTCGGGATTAACTTAGTATTAAATAAAAAGAACCACTAGTTCAGGGCTGTAACCTAGAGAAAGGTTGAAGTGCAGCAGGGCTATGTGCTCTGGCCACCTGAGAGCAGAACATTTGGCATAAAGGATGCTGCATGTGGCTTAGGAGGGTTTAAATCTTCCCACTCCCCATCGTAGCACTGGGGTGCAGAGGCTGAGGCAGCAGCTGGGAAGTCACGTGAACTCATCTGTGAGGATCCGAGGTGGCTGACTGCTGGGTCCTGGCCACTTTCACCTGGGAGTAGATGGGAGTGGCTGAGGTGCAGGCCACTTTCACCTGGGAGTAGATGACGGGGGAACCCTACGCAGAAAGAACACTTGGGTGAGGGCCAGAGCCAGTGGCCCACAGGGGAGGCCACACAGGTCAAGTGACTCACCTCATTCTTGAGAATCCTGGGTCTGGAGGCTGCTGTGGAAAGAAGAGGTGCACTCAACCATGGAGGCCTCCATGGGCTCTCTGTGCCCCTCCCTGGTTGTGGGGCCCACCCTCGCTGCCCTGTGTCTCCTCCCTGTCCGGCAGTTTCCCCTCCTTTATCCTCACCATGATGACCAGTCCTCTCCTTCTCATTACCTCACATGTTCCTATGCTTAGTTGCTGGGGAGCTTTCACAAGAAGAAAACCTACCTTTTTTCTTGTTAGTTCTCTGATCTCTGATTTACATCATGCATTATGAAGAGGCAACATGGAACATGCTTTAGAGAGCAGACTCCAGGTTCAGGCCACCTCTAACTGAGCCCTGGGCCTGCATTGCCACTCCTGGGGCTTGGGGCAAGTCCTTCAGCTTCTGCCTCAGTTGCCATACATTGCCTGCCTACAGGGTTATTGTAACTATATGTGAATTTATTTGCAGTATGTATATATTAAATATTTGTGTCTGTATAATTTCTGTCTCTCATGAGCTGAGTAACTTTTTGTGTTTCATGAACAGTTCTGAGTAGTATAAACAAGTTCTCTCATTATCATAGGCATTTATGTCATAGTTCTCTATGATAAGGGAGACAGATGAATAATACTTTTTTTTTCAAGCTGCAGTTCAGCATGACCACCACCAGCTAGGGCTCTCTACTTCTGATTAAGTATCAAGGTTCCCCAGAACTTCACTTTAAACTCCAGAAGCAGACTTTTTGGTGGTTTTTAGTTACATGGCTTTGGGCCACTCCTTTCAGGTCACTATGCCCCAGTTTCCTCATATATAACATGTGGATAATAGGGTTTATTTTCAAAGGTGATATCAATTTGAATGAACTCATGTGTGCTAGAAGAGTATTACAGAAAGAACAGAGGAGGACGGAGATGGTAGCTTAGTGGTACAGTGGTTGCCTAGCATGTGTGAGGCTCTGAGTTCAATCACACACACACACACACACACACACACACACACACACATGCACATAGGCTGATAATAATAATAAAATAAAAATGGGGTGTAAACACAATTCATTTGACCTTATACAAAAGAAATTGGAAAAATAGAAGCAGGCTAATTAAATCACATTGCACTTTTCCTAAAGCAGTTAGAAGTTTGCCACACAAAACCTTGTTTCTCTTTCCTGCTCCTGGCAGGAGGAAACCAGACTTCAGATTCCTCAATGTGACCATTTGCAAGAGAGGGGACGATGACAAAGCCAACTGGCACAAAAACTGCATCACAGCAGCTTACCACAGCATTTCCATGTCTGTTTCCTTACAAAACCCCCACACTAACCCCATGAGATGGTGTTCTAGTTGGAATAATGCCCATCAAAGATGTCCATGCCTTAATTTTGCAACCTGTGAATAGGGCACCTTAGAAGGAAAAGAGGATTTTTAAGGTGTGAAGGTGATAAACCTTTGGATTTTGTGTTATCCACATGAGCACAATGTGATCACATGCATCTCTAAAATCAGAGAACTTTTCCCAGAAGTGGTCCGAGGAAGGCCTAATTATGGAATAATACCAAGTGGCTGCAACTTTGCTGGCTATGAAGATGGAGGAAAGGGACATACACCAAGGAAAGTGGAAGCCGTAAAGAGCAGCACAAGTCAAGAAGCACATTCATCCCTACAGCCTGCAGAAAGGCACGCAGCCCTGCCAGTACCTTGATTTTATCTCAGTAAGACCTGTGTCAGACTTTGGACCTATAGAACTGCTGGATAATCAATTTGTGTTCTTTAACCCCACCAAATTTGTGGTAACCTCTCACAACAGCAACAGCAAACTGACACAGGCAGGAAGAGCCCATATACTGATGTATTAAAATCCCTCTCCAAATTCATGCACTGAAACTCTAACCTCCAGTGTGACGGTATTTGGAGATGGAACTTTTGGGATAATTAGGTCATGATGGAATTAATGTCCTCATAAAACAAGACAGGAGAAAGAGGATCTCTCTTCTATGCAAGGAAACAGTAAGACAGCATCTGTCTGCAAGCCAGCAAAACGACCCTCATCCAGAACCTGACCATGCCATCACCTTTGTTTCGGACTTTCAGCCTCCAGTGGCTCATAAACACTTATTCTTCAAGCCATCCAGTCTCGAGTATTCTTTAATACCAGTCCGAATCAAGACAGCAAGACATAGAAAGAGCCCACTGCATTTTACGGATGAAGACACTGGAGCTAGGAGGGCTTAAGTGACTGCCCAAGGAAATGACATTATGCAGGTTACACTGAGGCCAACTGTAGAGAACAGAAAAGGCATTGCTGCATGGTGGGGTGGGATTGAACTCAAACATTGTAGGCACAAGTTAAGAATTCTTCTGCCCTACTTTGAGGTGTAGCTCTGTGCCTGGTTAGTGCAGACCTGCTGAGGAGGTAGAGACTGAGAAATATTGGCTGTCAGAGTTGAAGTTAGCCAGAATGGAGACTCTCATATCTTACCTGCGTGTTTATTTTCTCCTTGGTTTCTTCGCACTTCTGAGTAAACCACTTCTCTTTCTCTAGGATTTACTTAGAAACAAGTGAAAGTTTCAGAGGGTGCTAAGGTACTTGGCTCTTTTCTGAGCTCCTCCCTCCCCTCCCAGACAATTTGTTCTCTGGAAGGACTAGTGCCCACGAGGCCTGTATGTAGTCCCTCCTCATTTCTCGCCCCAACCCCTGCCATGCTAACCCTTTTTCCCTGAAAAAAGAGAGGACCTTCTGTCTTTACCATTGAGGTACACTGGTTGCAGTTCTATCCAGGCTGGTACATTTTGGTAGGTGGTCTCTTGGGGGTTCAAATCTGAAGGACTCCTGTGAAATACAGAAATACTGCTGTTTTCCAGGAAGTCTGAGAAAGTAGCTATGATGTTCCTCACAATTAGTGAGGCTTTACTATAGGATGGTTGCCAAGTCTAAAAACATAGGCAAACATATAATGAATTGCCTATGTATATTATGTTATGAATCTTGAGAAATCTGTATCACCTGGCTTACCAGACTTTATGGACCCTTGGCATGCAACAGGCGTTGGGTTAATGTTTAGAACTGTATTGTATTAGTCTATTTTCTCCCCATTTTGTAGATGAAAAACTGGAATTTCCATATGTTGAAGTGATTTATGAAGGCCACCTAACTAGAAAGAGGAAGCACGGAGAGTCAAAGTAGGCTCCAAAATCTCTACTTTTAGAATAATCAAAGGCTTATAAATCAGAATAAGAAAGGCTTAGAGAAACTCTGGATGGTTTGGATATTGCTACCCTACCCAAGGATAGTTTATGAGCCATGGTGTGGGTCTTAAAGTCAGCCTTTAGGATCGAAGATGGAAGCCCTTCTTCATAGCCACACTTCTTGCTGGCAGAGTGATCTCTGAGTGACCAAGTTTTGTCTTTTTCTTGACTGTCATTACAACAAGAGTTGATTACATTGTCCATATCCAGAAATTTTCAGGCTAATTAAACTAAATAGATTGAAGACATGGATGGATTTATAATTGGTCACTCAGATAACGAAGTCAACAATAGGACAGTGTTCAAGGATGTGCTATAATAAGTGAAAATCAACTAACTCTTGAGAAAAGGGTCTATGAAGATAAGGTGATAAGTGAGATAATGCTAGGAATGGCCTTAAGTTATCCTAAGGGAGTGGGAATCCAAAGTGGATACCACATCATCAACATGGTAAGAAACTGAGCATTTGGTGATAATCAGATTCATTTCATTTTTTCTGCTTTGTGGGCATTTCATTAACTACACTGTAGCCCAGGTCTTACCTGGAGAAGTCAGAGGCAGACCTCTCTCCTGAAAAAGAAAGCACAGGGGCATTGAATTCAAGCCAAGAAAAGGTCCAAAGAGATGCAACTCACAGGAGACTCACACAGAGATTGGGGGTTGCTGTCCCTGAAATTCTAATTCCCCTAGCTATGCCCAAGGAAGCTGATAGGAGGGGCAAAAACTACTAAACTATTGACCCCAGTCTTGATGGGTACAGCTATCAGTCGAAAGGGGAGTACACAGTCCCTAGTCTCTTAACCTAGAGTTTTAAAGATGACAATCTTTAAAAACTATAAGCAGTCTAATAGCTGCAGGCAGAAAATAGACCTGATCACCTACAAAAATACTGTGCATCTAAAAAATCAGTAAATACCAAATCCTATTTGGTTTCTGTGTTCAGTTCTACTTCTCAGTCTTTTTTTTTTTCTCTTCGAGTTCCTTGGGAGGTCTTCGGAAGGCAGAGAGAGAAACACTGCAGTTTATGAAGTTGGATGCACTCCATCTCATTAAGGCCTGTTCCATCCCACAGGCTATTTCAGCATCTTTGCATTTGGTAAAGAAGACTGCTAGGGGTCCCAGAGGGACAGAGGAAGGACTATGTGGGGGAGGGGAGCTTTAGAGACCAGTAGTCACTTAGTCAGCATGAGTCTGAGAAAATAGAGATGAGAAGGGCATACACTCAAGCACAAGCATTCCTGGGGGCTACTCACTTGCTTTTCTTGAGAACCAGAAATAAAACAGCAATGCTCCAGCAGCAAGGCCCACCATGCTGAGCAGAGCCCCAGTGACTCCTGTAGCTACAGCACTTCTACTCTCCGTCAGCCCTGTGAGGAAGACTCTGTGCATGAGCTCCAGGGAGAAGCTGCCTCGGCCTCTGAAACTGATGCTTGGGAGAAAGGATAAGCTGAGGGGACCAGCTCCTTAGGTTAAGCAGGAGCTGGTGTGACACCGGAAATGGCTCCTGCTTTTATTGGGAAGCTCATCTCGGTGCCTCAGGCAAGGGTTGAGGGTCAAGATGCAGGGTAGTCGATGAGATAAGGGGTGACCAGTTGATGAACTCTACATTCAGCAGTGCTCTTTTTCTCCATACACCAGAAACATACTGTTACTTCAGAGTACAGTTGGAGATAAAAACTTCTCAGAGTGTTTGAGAAGCACTCTTCCTGGTCAAGCATCATAAAGATGATCAGAGCACCACACCACTGGAGGACATAGAAGGTCAATTTCTGTGGAGCACAAGAAACTTACCTGTGATAAAAAGTGTCACCAGCTCACTCTTCTGGGCCCCCAGGCCATTATCAGCCTCGCAGGAGTAGTTTCCAGAATGTTGTGCAGTCAGGGAGAGGTTGAAGGACACTCCTTTTCCAGAGAAAGCTGAGTCGGTCCTCAGGGTGACATTCTTATGGTAAAACCGGTACAGAATTGGGGGGGAGCCTCGCAGGGCCTCACAGTGAAGCTCTACCACATCCCCCACCACAACCTGGGCCCTGGAGACCCGGAGAGTGAGGACAGGGCGGGACACTGGAACTGAGCAAAAACAAAATTTCAGTAGTAGCTTCCTGCTTTTAACATATTTGTTTTGAGACAGGGTCTTGCTAAATTAATAAGTTATCCAGATTGGAATTGAATTTGCAATTCTCCTGTCGCAGCCTCCTAGAATACTGGGATTACAGACATGTACCACTGTGTCCTGCTTGCTTCTAACACATTTGTAAGAAAAAGGAAATATTATAAGCAAATGGAAAATGTCAGGTTTCATTCAATCTTGGGAAAAATTGAAACACATATGATAAACTGAGCTAATTACTTTGATCTGCAAATAGTTTTTCATGTAGATAAATAAATGTACAGCAGAAAAGTGCCAAAAGTATGAGTCACCAAAAACTTCTAATAGCTTGTAAATATATAAAAATATTTTCATCTTCATTATTCATGAAACATATACACATAAAACAGGTATAAATACTATTCCTTTTCCCTTCATTGGATTGGTATTCCTTAATAGATTGGTGTACTAATGAAGGTGTGGATAAACAGGTCATTTCATATACCTCATGTGGGAATGAAAATTTAAAGATTTTACTTGGAATGGCAATGTGAGAATATCTACAAAATTTGCAAAACATATAAACTTTGACCTAGAAAATCTACTTCTAAGAAAATGTCCTATAGGGATACTGATCTAAGTAGGTCAAGATATTTGCACAAGAAATTCTACTATAGCATTTTTATAATAGCTAACAACTTGTAATAACAGTACACTGGGTAATGAAATATTAAAATACTCAAGATGTATAAGATGTATTTTTAAATTGAAGTGCAATTTGCATAGCTAGCTATAAAATATGATCTTACATTTTATAAAAAATATTCTATGCCTTGATGTTTACAGAATATTTCTGAAAGATGCATATGAAATGCTTAGTGGTAGTTGTGCCTTGGAAGAGGAAGTAGAAATAAAACTTTGCTTTTCAATACAGACCCTTTTGTACTATTCGAATTTTTATAATGAAGATTTATATACTCTCTCAGGATAACAAATTATTAAAATATATAAAAACTTATGTTAAACCATGACCCACAAAGGATGAAGAAGTATCACAATGGAGATTAATGTAAAAAGTTGGATAAGGCCCTGTTTCAACCTCATTTTTACATTACTAGCTATGTCTTAAAGTCAGTTACTTTACTGTTCTAAGCCTCAGTTTTATCTCCTGCAAAATGGGGATGAATCTGTTCCCCACAAAATTGTCTTAATGATTAAATGAGATACTGCATGACCATTGCACAAGGCCTGCAAGGGTCAAAGCTCATTTAGCATTGATGATGTTGGGAATGATGATAATGAGAAACAATCCTCTTCTCTCTCTCTCTCTCTCTCTCTCTCTCTCTCTCTCTCTGTCTCTCTTTCTCTCTTGATTCCTTCTTTCTTTTTTTGTAGTTCTTTTTGTCCTTGATTCATACCCTGATTGTAGGACCAGACACAATTCATGCTGGCTGGGCAAGAAGTCCTAGCTGTCATGATAACAATAGCAGAATGTGATGCAGGTATATGAACCAGGGAATGCGGACAAGCAGAAAATTATAAAACCATAATTACAGAATATAGGAGGTAAGAGGTGAGAGGCGCTAGTTTCCTGGGTTGTAAGATGAGGACAGCAGCACTAAGTCAGTGGCACGTGCCTGTGTGCTAGGTGACAGAGGTCAGTCGGGACGCTGTTTGGCAATGGTCCTTCAAATCTCAAAGGAAAACTGGTGAGTGGCTAGGTAGGTGGGTGAGAAGAGAGAAGAGTGAGCTGATTGGATGAGAGAAATCATATCTGAAGTCAGATGACTTCTTAGATGCCAAAAAAACGTTGACTACATCAACCACCTTGATGAGAGGCTGGATTCTGGACTGGAATTCCCAAATCAATTTGCTTATTTAATTCTGTCTCCATTTCCTATAATACTCAGGGATCCAGCCAAGAGAGAGTGAGCATTTCAGCCTATATTTTACTTTACGTGCATAAGAGTGTGTTTGCCCGCCATCATGTGGTCTTTTGTTTTTGAGGTAAATTCCAGGGGTAACGGTAGCTAGCTTTTCGTTTTGTACATCTTTTTACCAAAAACCTTTAAGTCTCTCTATTTCTTGTCTACAAAAATCACAGAATTCCAGGGCAGGGGGTAGATGGCCATGATGTCTATCTAGTCTGATTTTCCCCACTTTATGACTCAGAAGATTGAAGTCAATATAGAAAGGATACAGCTGGTTATTTTCAAACCCTCATCTAGAGTATTTGTCTCAACAGCCTAAGCATACTTTTTCCGTAACCAACTTCTCTCTATACAGGGATTTAGAGTTTGGCCCACAGGAGGTCATCACTGAACAGATTCAAAGTTTACAAGGAGTTTTCCCTGTGTTACTATACTTAGTGGCCAGAGGTCAAAAGACAGCCCGCAGAATGGAGGGATTTGATTGATGGGGGCCATTTCCATTTCATTTCATTATGCTTACCTGGTCTTGGTCACCTATGTCCTTTCTTTTAGGATTTACAGAATGTCTCTCCTGAAAGGTTGCATAGATAGCTAGTGCTAACATACAATTTCAATGTAGAAAGTAAGCAAAATTTATATCCCAGGTAATAAAACCTATAATTTTGGTAATAAACACAAGAGTAGAGGCTTGTTGGAAGTCAATGAGAGATACACTCAGAAAAGGAAGGCCTAATATTTTCAGAGGCAGAGGAACCTATCCTCGGAATGCCTTGGTTTCTCTTTTGCATTGTAATTTCAGATTAGAATATAGTCGATGTTTTAGAAAGTCTTCTAAGCATTCTTAATGAAAAGTTTTAATTCAAAAAATCTGATTAACTGCCTGCTAGAAAGCCCAGATTCCTGAAACTATATCACAAGAAGGATCCGAGACTTCAAAAGGTGTTCTGGAGACAAGATGTACACCAAGAAGCCACCACAAAGGGCAGCTGCTGCTTCTGGGGAAATTGGGCACTGTCAGTTCTTGGTGTGCTGCTGGTGAGCAGAGACAACTTACCTGTGACTTTGAGTGTCATCGTCTCACTGCGCTGGACTTCAAGGCCATTGTCGGCCTCACAGCAGTAGTTTCCAGAGTGTTCCACCGTCAGAATGACGTTGAAGGATGCTCCCCCTCCTTCAGAGGGGGCTGAACTGTTCCCCAGCATGACATTCTCATGATAAAACCGGTACAGGATTGGAGGGGAGCCTCTCAAGGCCTCACAGTGAAGCTCCATCACATCCCCCACCACGGCCAGGGCCCTGGAGGCCCTGAGAGTGAGGACAGGGCGAGACACTGGAACTAGGGGAGGAAAAACAACCATCATCTGCTCCTGTTCAAATATATTCTGCCACACTAACTATATTTCAATCAGGAAAATATTTTCCTTAGATTTTAATGACCTTGCAATATTACTGAGAACTCATCTATAATATCTTCAGATATCAAGAAACAATAGCATTTGCATTACACTATTTATAGTTTGAAGCACTTACATACACAAATTGAAATGAGTTTGAAAAATCTGAAAGCAAAGGTTAAATTGAAACATGGGCATCTGAGAAGTTAGTGGAAAAAAGTCAGCTCATTAAAGACCTGTTGCTTACATTGTCAAGGATATAGTTCAGTCTGGACTGCATCAAGCCCAAATGGTAGTATTGATCAATAGGTGCTCATTCTTAATTTTAGTCATCAAGAATTAAAGAGTATGAGTATAATAAAGGCCCCCAAACTACCATATATGGTGGACATTTGGTGATAAGAAATACACTATTCTCAGAGAGCCTGAAGTCTAGAAGTGGAAGGCAGCATTAAAGAAAAGCATAAATAAAGAGTTAAAGAGTTAATGATTGATACAAAACAAAAAGCAGACATGGTGTTTTGAGATGCTTAACACTGGGACTGATTCTAGTACAGATTACTCAGGAAGAATTTCCTTATGAAGTCATATTTAAAATTAACAATGAAGAATGAAGTAATGAGGGTATGAGCCAGGCAAACAATGTGTACAAAGACCCTCAGTTGAAAAGAACATTGGCATATTTGAGTTATTGAACCAAGATGAGAATAGCACTGAGAAAAATGTCCAAAGGATACCATAAAACACTAGGAAAGGCTTCGTAAGCCATGCTGAATATTTGAATCTTGCTCACCATGCATTGAGCAAACTATTTTGACCTTAGGGTGCAAAATAGAATGCAGAGGGAGAGAAGTGGCATAGAGGAGCTTAGTGTCATGCAGTAGTTGAAATGATTGATTTGACTGGAATAGTGTTAGTAGAGAGACATAGAAAAGATGGAAGAAACATCTAGGATGTAGAATCAATAGGGCTGTCTATGAGGGATAAAGGAGAGAAACGTCTAGGAAGATTTCTGGATTCTTGCTTTGTGTATCTCAATGAAGAAAAAAGTCTTTCACAGAGGAGGGAACTCATGATAGGCATAGGTCTGAGAGCAATGTCAGTAGACTTTTAGAGATGATTGGGTTGATGAGCTTTTGATAAATGTGAGTGGAAACATGGCAACTGCAGGTGTCCAGGTGGGAGGTCCTTTTAAATATAAATGTGTAGGAATCATTATTTATGGGTGATAAAACCATTTATAAATTATATACTCAGGATCATCTGGAGAAAAAATATGGCTAAGAGAAGAGGACATACGTCAAAGCTCTAGAATATGCCAATGTTTAAAGATTATCTACTAGTAAAAAAGCCAATAAAAGGGACTAGAGAAGGAGTGACCAAACAAAGGAGAGTCAGGTGAAAGTGGAATCACTGAAACTACAGAAGAGAGGATTTCAAGAAGAGAAAGTGGTAAACAATATGTAATATTTCTGAGAGGAAAAGTAGGAGGAGGGTTGGAAAATAGTCACTTGGTCTGTATACATAGAGGTCAGTGGTGAGGTTTGTGAGAAGCATTTTGTTGGGGAAATTGAAAGAACCTAGTGGTAGTAGGTAATAAGGAATTGGAGGCAACCTGGGTAGCTGATCTTTTTTAGCAGTTTGGCCATATTGCAGCAGTAGGTTGAGTAGAATCAAATGAGGATCAATACAGGGCTCTTCTTAGGTATGGAAGAAGCATAGCATGTTAAGTGCCAGGGGGAAGAATCCTACAAAGAGATTGAGAGCCAAAGAAGAGACAAAGTAATTGATTACATGAACTTTCTGAGAAGGAATGAAAGGATAAAATCTAAAGGACTGATGGAAATGCTTACTGACATAGGGAGCAGATTCTTCTACATACCTTAAAGCAGAAGAAATTATTTAGTGCGTAGATACAGAGATAACACTCAGTTTAGTGCCAGGAGTCAAAGGTGGTGTTGTCTGATGAATGGGGCAGCAAACACAGATATTAATAAATTGGGTGTTCAGTTCAGAGCTGAGAACAGCTCTCAGTGGTAGGAGGAAGCAAATGGTTGGATAGGAGGTTGTGCTCAGGCAAAAAATGCTTAGAGTTGCCATTTTGGAGATGGAGTAGTGTTTGTATGTAGATATGAGTGGCTTATGTCAGAGGATAGGCCACGGTATAGATATTAGAGTCATGAAAAGATGGCCAAATATAGACTAGAGAAAAAGAATGTGATAAAGTGCCAAAGAGTCTACTGAAAATAGGCATGACTAGGGAGCCAAGTCAAGACAAACTGAGACCTGGTGATACTGCCAAATGGAACAAGGAAATGTAAGAAGGCAGGATAATAAATGTTGGGATCTCTTCTAGCAAGGACTTCTGGTTGGGAACCCAACCTGTTCTGACACAGGTACAGAACCTAGGAGATATTTCTGAATCAGCAAGAGAATGTGTTTACCACCTGGCAAACAGAGAAGTGTAACTAAATCTCTTCTAAAGTAGGGCACACTGAACTTCATAGCTTCCTCTTCTAGATTTGGTGTTGATCAGAATGTAGATTGTGTTTTGAAAAGCTCTTATTCCTAGGTTAGGGGTGTTTTGTCACAATGACGAAAGGACAAGTGCAACTGTGAAGAGAAGGTTTACATTCCTGAAAATGTAAAATCCAAAAGTCCCTGGGGATACAGAGTAACAGCAGGCCTGTGACGATATCACATCTCAGGTGGTTTTGCGAAAACTGAGTTTCAGTCTTGCCTACGGAGGATGGTGGGGAGATGCTCTGTCCCTTATACTGCTAGTTGGAAGGGTCAACTTACCTTTGACATTGAGTACCATCATATTACTGCGCTGGGCCTTCCCAATATTGCTGACCTCACAGAAGTAGTTTCCAGAATGTTCTTCAGTGAGAAGAAGTTTGAAGGATGCTCCTTTGGAGGGGGATTGGCTGCTTTCCAACATTGCATCCTCATGATAAAACCAGTACACAATTGGTGGGGAGCCTGTCAGGACCTCACAGTGAAGTTCCACCATGTCCCCCACCACAGCCGGAACTCTGGGCCCTCTGAGAGTGAAGACTGGGAGGGACACTGGAACTGAGGGAGGAAATGAATTAGTTGAAGCTGTTGTCATTTTTAAAAATTAAACATCTACTCATTAAAAAACTACAAAATTATATAAAGTAAGAGTGAAAAGTTCTATCATTTCTTTTCCATATTTTTCATTTCCATATCTTTTCTATGTATGAGTACAATCACTCATATCAATACATAAACAAAAAAAATGGACAAATACACACTTCTCTACAACCTGCTATTTTCCTTCGCTGCAGGTCATGGACATCTTTCTAGTCTATTTGTTGAGAATCTGCTTTATTCACCTTTTTAAAAATCTACTTCATTGATCTACAATTTATACACAATGAAATGCAACTTCTTAAAATTTACAACTTGACAATTTTGTATCAATATTACCTGATTAATTACCAACCACAAAATATTCCATTGTATAGATTTACCCTAATATATTTAAGTAGTTCCTGATTGATAGATGTTTAAGTTGTTGCTGTTTTTAAATTTTTGAATAATATTACATTAAATAATTCTGTGATATATAATTGTTGATTTGTAGAGGCATTGTGTGTGTGTGTGTGTGTGTGTGTGTGTGTGTGTTGGAATTGAACCCAGAGCCTTCACACTGACCTATATGTTTAGCCGCTTATAATTTTTTTAATTTTGAGATAGGGTCATACTAACTTGCCTAAATTGCTGTGTTTGAATTTATGATCTATCTGCTTCAGCCTCTAAGAGTGCTGGGATTACAGGTGTATACCACCATACTGCCCGTGTGCATGCATTTTTTTGGGATAAATTCTTAGAATATCTGGGATGAGTTATATCAGTATTTTATATAATGATGTATAATGACAAATTATTCTTCAAAAAAGTTAATCCAATTAATACTTGCAATAGTGATAAATAGGAATTTCTGTTTCTCCACTCCCTGATCAGTTAGGTTTGCTTTTATTGTTTATTTTCTTCTTCTACTCTTAATATCTGTGGTTGTTCCATTTGAGTAATTCAGCAATTCTATCCTATGGAATCCTAGAGGGTACTAGTTGGTTTTCCACATGATTTATTGACTCATTAATGATGAGTTACATCTGAATTATTTATAAAATGGAAAAGTTTAGGGCTGGAAGATATACAGAACCTCAGTGATAGATGAATTTCCTAGCATTCATAAAGCATTGGGCTCAATTCCCAGCAAGGAAAAATAAATATAATGGAAAATTTAAATAGTTGTAATTTTTTACAAAACATACTTTCAATTTTAATCAGCACATATTAATGGTACACACTTATGGAGTGCAATGTGACATTTCAGTAATTAATACTGTTTGTAATGGTCAGATGAGGGTAACTGACATCTGTCACTGCAGACATAGATCATTTGTGCTTTTTAAAATATCAAGGTAATTCTTTTTTGTTGCTCATTATAAAATAATAAGAAGAAAATATTTGTTCTTTGGCTTCCTCCTTCTGGCCAGCATTTTCATATATTTGTATTTTCAGTGCCTACAGAGTACAATGGAACATTTTAGTAATGTATATAAGTGTGATGATCAGATTGGGGTAACTGATGTATCTCTTCCTATTTTCTATTCTGTAGTCATAGATTTTACAATTAATTAGCTTTTTTTTTCTAAATTGGTGGTTTCCAACCCTGTCCATATGATATTTTCACCTAAAGATATGTTAGAAAATATTGTTTGTGAGATTCCCATCTGAGAAATTCTGAATTTAATTGACCTGGAACAGAGCTTAGTAATAGGTATTTTTACAATGTTCCCAGGTAATCCTAACCCTAGCCAGGGTTGAAGATCACCAATATACCTAGATTTAGTTTCCATTTTTATAACATTTTCCTCATTGTGAGTCTTTCATGCTGGATTTTTGTCCTGAAGTTATTTTTTCAAGAAAACTTAATGGATAGTAAGTTCCTACATCTCTGCAATTTTGATAGTGACTTTTCAATTTGCCATAAACTTCCCAGTTCTCATTTCTCTCCAGGAAGTCCAAATCTGGACATCACACCTCTTTTCTTGACACAAGTGCTATTCAAAGTCAAAGACTTACTTGATATTTTTCCTTCTCAAATGACTGCTTATTTTTTAACTCTCTCTCTCTCTCTTTGTGTGTGTGTTTGTGTGTGTGTGTGTGTGTCTCTATCTCCCCCTTTCTCTTTTTCACATACATGCACACACTTTTTAACTTTGAAGTTCAATAACCTCATTAATTTATATCTTCAAATGTACAAGGTCAAATTTCTTTCACTTTGGGAAAAATAATTTTGATTGAATTTTTTAATTTCATTTTTCTCCTTAGTTTGGTTTACTAACTTAGATATTTAATTATCCAAGATTGTGTATTTTGTCTAATTTCCATACCATCAATTTTTCCTTCATTTCTGATTCTCTACCTTGAATTTTGTATTATTAAACTCATTCTTCATTCAGTTAACAGTTTTCAGAAGTATACTATTCTTACTGCTTCAAATTTATATTTTATTTCTAAGATAGCTTTGTTATTTTCTCCTAAGCTCTGGTGGATCATTTTTTCAATCTCATCTTATCATTTCTTCTTTGAACCATAATTCCTGCATATATACATGTTATATAATAGTTTTTTATATATATTCTGTAGTTATATTGGGAATATCCAAAAGAATTTGGTTAATTTTTTTCTGTTCCTGTAGCAATTTTTCTTTATGAAAACATTACGTGGCCTTCCTTTCTCTTTACACTTTTTTTACTTTTAATTGGCAAAGAGTAATTGACAAAAATATGGAATATACTGTGCTTTTTCAGTACATGTACACAATGTACAATGATTGGACCATGACAATTTATCCATCATCTCAAACATTTATCATTTATTTGTCCTGAGAGCATGCAACATCCCCTGTACAATTCTAAAATATGTCAATTCTAGCTTTTCCACTAATGTTATGTAGAACACTAGAAGTTATTCTTCCTATTCGATTGTACTTCTGTACCTATCATCTTTTCTCTGTTCTCCAACCCCATATAATGTCCTGTACTTGTCTAGTTTTGCTTTTGTCACCTACTTTTTCGATGTCTGAGCCATAAAAATGGAATTATATTAAACTGAATACTTCTGTGCAGCAAGCAAAACAATGAACAGAGTGAAAAGACAACTGAACAGTAGGAGAAAAATCATTCCTCTGACAAAGAACTAATGCATAGAATTTATAAATAAATCAACATCAGGATAATGAAATAATACAATTAAAAGTAGGCAAATGACTTGAGTAGATTTTTTTAAAGAAGATATATAGGGTTGGGACCCTGCACAGCTTTCTGAACAACCATAGGAGGTGCAGGAGATCATACGGACCTGACTGGGCCATGC